>DWON01006532.1:0-13776 GCA_018251015.1 Phocides pigmalion okeechobee
ATAGAACTTCTGTTCTATTTTAGATTGGACGTGGTTGTCCATGGGCTGCAGTGACCACTTAACATCAGGTGGCCTGCTACCCATTTCTTACTCTTTCATAATAAAAAAAATGAATGATCTTTCCCGAAATATGTAAATGGTTACATAATATAACATACTCATAGAATAATCTTAGGGACATTATACATACAATGTACAAAAGTATTTATTTGCTTACTTTTTTAAGATTTAAAATGTGAACAACAATAAGTACGTGTTACATGTTAAAAGTTTTCGATTTTGGTCTGAAATCCAGCAAGTTGTTAACAACTTCGCGGCCGTTCATAATTTACTAAGCAAACAGCGATAAGACAACTAAACAAGCTCGAAAATTGGCTTTTTCGAGATTTGCCAAAGAAAAAATACCGGCAGTTTGCTTTCCACCTGTTTTTTAGTGGATATCGCTAAAGTTTCTACCACCCGTGATCTAATAAACACTTATCGGACCTCCATCTTAAGGAGCAAAGAATTATGGTATATTTAAACAATTTATTGCCGCCGCAAAACAAGGGATTCGCTGATAAGCCTCTGGTTTTGCGATAACGTTCTTTAGTTTCGTACTAATGCCGAAAACAACAGTATTTGGATGGTTCGGGTGAAAAAATCATTTTGAATGACCTTATTATTAATTTTATGGATTGTTATCGTGAAAATCTGGACTTTGCAAACATTTGGCGACACATATTTCATAGAAAATGTCTGGAAGTTATATGTAAAATCAGCTATTGATGTTTTATATTACGCGTTTACCTTACCTACTTGTTTTTTTCAAATTTCGTAATTTGCAGTGGTTTAATTAATGGCTACATCTCTAATAACAACAATAAGTTGCTATTTTAAATATCTAATGAGTTCTAATGAACAATAATTTAAGAATGATATGCTATTAGATGCATAGAAATCGTTTGATTGGGAAAATTGTCCCACTTATTAATCCTTTTTCGTTTTGTTTTGGTTTTTATAATTAATATCATAAGTAAAATGTCTGCGACTTATAATAAATTCATAAATAGTTTAAATGTAGCGTTAACAAAAACAGCGATTCTCTGTATTTCTCTGTATGTGTATTGAACATAACCAGTTTCATGTTTTAACTAGATTAGTCGTACCTACTTTTGTTTTCGAAGTGACATGGGTATCAATATTGTTTATCGGTGTCTATTATAAAAATCCAGTTGTAACTTAATCTTTTTTGCCGACCGTGAGGAGTGCACACTTTGACGTCTTAATCCATTCAACCAAATTAGTTATTATGTTACTAATAGAGTCGTTTGTGGTAAATTATTGACATATCGATGAAATTAAAGCCTGTCTATACCATTAATGTTCTACAAATTATGGTAGGTCAAGAACAATTTGTGGAAATTTATAATGTTATTCGGTGTTTTGTTATTTCTTAATTTACTAAATGTTAAAAAAAATGTAAAGGAATTTAAATGAGGTAATTTAAATAATATGATATTTTTTGCAAACAGGATATTTCAATAACTTATTAATTAAAACAAAAATTGAGCAAATACATTTGGTCATTTTATGAATTCCTGTTATTTAATAAGCGAATATCAATGTTACTTATTAAAAATAATCGATAATATGAGAATAGAAATATTCTACAAAGAATATCTTTCGACTATTCTAGTATAAAACATAATTTATATAGATTGCAGGTTCGTTTGTCAATTCTAACAAAAAACCTGTAAATCCTTTAAATTTATCAACAAGACGAATTATTATGGTTTTTTCTATTTGATCTAGTAATCGTGCTACCAATATCTTGTCCAAAAGAAATGACTTTATTCACCTTTTTCTGTACAGCTCATAATGACACTGGTGAACTGATGACCGGCGGTTTACTAAGAGCGTCACTATAGACCTATTATTAATACATACTTTTTCTAACCGTATCGTTATCTGACGCGAGAATCCTTTCAATCCGTCCATTCTATTGTTTTTGAATCGCTTTTTATGTTGATATCAATATTTTTTCCGATGGAAGTAACGATAAAATAGTGATTTGTTCGGAACAGATATCGAATGAACGAGATGCCTTTAGGCCTCTTATGATGCGTTTATCATTCGGCGGCAACCTTTCTTTTGTATGTTAATCTTTTATTGTTACATAAAAACTAGTTCTTCCATTTTGAATGTAAGTCGAAGTTACCATGCACGAAAATACTTATATAAACCAACTTTGAAAAATTGATATCGAATGCTTCTAATTTTAATGGACAGGAATTGAAAATTCATTAATTAAGCTTACGTGTGACTAAATCCGACACTAATTTCGATCTAATGGACCCCTTATCATATGTAATAAGTAGCTTTCTTTTTATCCTTATACCTCGCGATGAAGTCTCTACAATACGGGATTTGTGCTAAGTAGACCATAAAATATATTAATTCTTGTGTCGGCAACTTTAACAGTTACAAATGAGGGCGCAATATTTTCTCTCCTAAACAGATCGCGATTTCGTCTCACGGTACTAATTCACATGTTTAAAAATTGCAAACTACCTAACAATTGTCAATTTTATTGCAAAGAAATTAATGCCTTAATTTCAGAAGAACTTAAACCAGTATTATAATAGGTATTATATTAATTAAGTACCTTTGAATAGAAGTTATCTATTTTTAAATGACCCGTAGTACGTTTCAGAAAATACTACCAAAACTTTGATATCCAGTTTTAGATTTAACTTGTACGTTGTTATAAAATGTAACGACCGACGCATTTAATGTTCTACTTGTTATGGATTCAATTGAAATGCTTTCATCTAATGCTTCTTAAATATCGATTTGCATTCATATTGGAATATATCTGCGTCAGTTATCGATCGAGTTCGTATGATTGATATTGCTATTGGTGTAATTTGGCCTTAGATCCCTTAAAAGGTTCGGTGGAAATTAATACAGATGTTTGTTTTACTGTGCCGGGTCGCCCCGGGCGCCTAACCTATTCCGATCTATAATGAGGTGTCAGACTTGGTATTTGATTTGTAGTAAAGGAGCCTATTCACTTGTTTCCTATCAAACGGATATCTTATCTCGCCTTTCAATCAGTCCTTGTCGATTAAATAAGTTAGCGAAGACTTTCAGTTGGGCCTCATTAGGATTTTTGCTGGAACATAGATACAAATTTCTATTTTTAAAATCTTTTTACTAGCAACATTTCTTAATGTGCCAGACAGTATTTAGTACTTTTATTTTAGAAAATAAAGTTTGTAGATATAAATTAAGTATGTATTTTGCTTTTTAACTAAAAAAATGTTACTTTAAGTGAAGAGGGTTTGTAAGAAAAAAATATTTTTAATTTATATTTTATTGCACGTTTGAATTTTAATTTTAAAGGTTTCGAAATTTTACGTATCTTTAGCGTTAAATTTTATCTATTGAATATGTATAGTAGTAAAGTCTCTCTTATATTCCCCGCTTCTGAATTAGTTTCAAATTGGTGATCAACAAATAAATATTTATATTGTGTTAATGACAAAGAGTGTGCCGGGGCGAGATTAAATAGATAACTCGTGGATATCGCCTAAAGCCTTACATTTCTATTTAATGCATCGCTTTCAAATGTTATAATTAACTAGCTTCTCACCGTGGATCTATTTCATTTTCTTTTATTTTTGAAAAGGTGGTACCACAACTACTTCCATAATCCGTCATGGAAGATATTCTTGTGTTTTGTTTCAAGGGGTATGGTTATCGCATACACTTTGGTATGTGATCAAGTGAGGTGACCATCAAAGTTTCCAGGAGTAGCAACGGATCTGTGATCAATTTTAGACGAGAATTTCGTTCAATATGGAGTAGCTCGGTTACAAACGTTGAACGGTGGTAGCAATCACTTACCATCCGATGCATTGCATGCTCGTTTGCTATTTCAATCCTATAAAAATTACTGTCAGTAAATTAAAAGTACAAAAAGGTTGTACGGACGTAAAGACAAAATAATAATTATTATTACTCGTAATTATGTAAGTTTATTCATTGCAATCAGTCTTGATAAACCGTCATTACCGAATAGATATACGAACTAAATGATTTAAATACAACCGTTTTCACATTCAAAGTCTAATGAAAGTTATATCTCGATTAGAGATACGTTATGATAATTTAATAACGGACAAATAAATACAAGTGTAATTTGTATCTGTGTGAAAAGTCATATGTTAAGCTCGATTGGAATGATTTATCAAATCCGGTATTTTGTATTTCTTGAAGCTTAGATAATTAGATAAATATGTAACGACATGCAGTTGCTTACTTGTTGTGTTTTAACCCAAAATCTACTGATGTAATCTATCTCAAATCTTATACACCGAATGAATGTTTTTTTGGTTTCATTGCAGACTATGGTATTGTGTACAGTGTTGACCTACGGAGCCGAGACGAATTCCTTTATTTTAGGGCTTATTCGGGAGCTCACAGTAATTTAGTGTGCTTTGGCTCTCCAAAATAACGGGCATAGCTCTCTAGCTATGCTCGGTATTTTGCTACGTAATAAAATTCATAATGATGAGATCCGTAGACGAACAAAAGTTACCCACATTGCAAAATTTACAGGCTGCAGTGGCAGTGGGCAGGCCACATCCGTCGAAGGATGGTCAATTGTTATGGCAGAGAGGTCCTCGAGTGAAGATCACGTTTAGGCAAAAGGAGAATACAGTGAAGTAAGTGATAATTAATATCTAAACCGCACCGAATTTAAAAAATCCGAGGTGTCAGACTTCCAACCTCGGACCCCAGTTTGAGAGGCCGTAATCTTAATAATTATGTTATTATGCTTTTTTTTTCTTTAGAGGCTTACACGTGTTCATGTATATTTTTTTTGTTGTAACGCATAAGTACCTACTAACTTATAGGTTATGTCAACAACAGGTGAACATTGGAATGTCAATTTCCATCATGTCGTCGCCTTGATCGTATCTGTTTTAATCGACATACGATAATGATCGACAACACTTAGCTCTAGATATTGAAGATTAGTTTATTATAAACGCATGAAAGGTTATTTACATTAAAAATAGTCTTAAAGCCAAAATCTAATCTTAATTAATTATATTGGATGTATAGATTCATAAAATTAAGTGACGTACATAAGTAGTGGTTAAGATTTTGACCTCGCACACAGGAAGGTTTAGGCTCGAAGCCCAGGGGCAGATATTTTGCAAAGTTTTGTATATATTAGAAATTGATTTTGCTTTGACGGTGAAGGAAATTATCGTGAGAAAACCTACATCCTTAAGAGTTCACTGTAAAGATTTCAAAGGTGAAGTCTATTAATCCACATATTGCTAATGTAGTGGATTAAGGCCTAAACCTTCTAATCTTAAGAGAAAACTGTGCGTAACAATGGAACAGTAATGGGCTTGTGTGTTATTTGCAACCAATATTTAAGAAGATGGCAGAACTTTTTTTATATACAAATAGTAGGAAGCGAAGCATGCAAGATATGAATATGGATATATAGCCCATAACATTTACATACTTAAAACCTGGAAGTCGTTGTGTGAGCTCAAACTTCGATGCAATGCTACTCTTGAAGATTAAGATGCTACTTATATTTGAAGCATAATCGCCCACCGCACATTTTTCGAAACACAAGAGTGATACTCTCACGCCAGTTTGAAGTCAACGCAAATAAACGATCACTGCCACTTAAAGACATTTATATGGATGTTTGTGGACTGCAGCAACCATGCAACAGCAGATGGTATGCTCGTTTTTTTAATTGGCATACTACCAAAGAAGCGTGCAAGATATCTGATATTAAGTGGACTTTGCAGCCCACAGACATCTACATCCAACCTAAAATAAGACTAACGATGTGCCTGACGCCGTGTATACATGGCTATACCTGAGCACTAAGATGGTCGCCTCGCATTTAGCAATGCTTACATGGCAATGGTACCTGTCCAACCGAAAGACATAAAATGCGTATTTGCTACTTTCATGCTATAAAAAAATCAATACAGCGATGCCTGTCACTAGTGGCATACGCAAATTACTCGCCGTTAAATTGTAGCTTTCGTTTGTCGATTATCGGCAATTCGATGGTCAAATGTCCAGTTACTGCCGTGGAATTACGTCCCACCGTCACGGTACTTACGAATAAACACCTGTAATCATGTAAATTAAGGAATTTACGCCCAATGCAATAAGTATACACTGCGCAAGTTCAACAACTTTTCATAACTTTCAACCGAATTGGTTGCCATTTGTCCTTAAAAGGTACTGTAAATTTATTCGTATTTTTTAAATGTTAATCATGTTCTTGGCTAAATGAGCTAAGATGCTTTTATCATTGACGTATGGGAAAATATTACAAAAATTTAATTAAATACCTCTAAACAAATATAATATGTATAGTGCGTTTCTCTCGCAATTTCTTTGTTTTCCAGATTTAAACTTAAAAAAATGTTTTCATTGTAGAAAATTTAAATAACTTTCGTTGCCATATTTATTCGGATATTCAACAGTTGATTGAGTTTCGATAGGTGTCACTAGTTTCACTTGTTTGTTCTGTCCAGCTAACTTTTAAGAAACAATTATAAACGTAATGCAATAAAATATATTTGTAAAATGTGTAGTTAAGTCTTTGAGTTTTCGTTTTGAAAATAAATTTGATTTTAAAACATATAAACTTTTTCAGTGCACTATGTAACGGGTTGCTACGATGAATAATTTTTAATTATCGATATTTCGAACCTGTTGTAAGGCTTATGGTTACGGCTATATTTAATTTTTCAAATCTTGGCATATAGAATTGAAAAGACTCAACATTTACAAGAAAATATGAAGGATCAAAGAGCTAAATAGAATAGAATAAATAGTAGGGAATTTGGAAAAAAATAGTTTAGTCAGAATATTAAGAATAAAACCCTCAAGTATTTAAGAATACTGATTAAATAAAAAGTTAGTTTAAATTTTTAGTTCACTCTCACTGAATATGCAGTTCGACATCATAAAACTTGGCATTCCAAATGGGTGCATGCATTAGTCAAATTTAAGACGAGGGCTATAAAAGTAAGTTTAACCAGTATAACAGGTTATCTAAATATATAGTAACTTGTTATTCACATGTACCGTTATAATAAAATATCTGACACTTTTATTGAATCATCACAACCTATGTCAAATGTCAACTACAATCTATCAAGTGACGTAAAATGCATCATAACAGGGTCCGGTCGTATTCAGCCGGCTCTATTAAAATTTCCATAACATGTAGTCTAACCATAAATTAATCTAAAAGCTCACTTCACTCACTCCGGAGCTATCTCGCACGCATCACTACGCTAAAACTCTAGCTGCTGTGAAAAAAAACTTTAATAATTCCAATTAACCCTAATAATAGGCTCTGGGCACAGTGGAGAGGCAGTGCGATTAAAAAGACAAATTCCTTAACCACTAGACTACAATAGCTGGTTGCGAGCATTCCCGACCGTTCGAAGCTGCCTTTTATTAATAGACCAACGACCGGTAGCCGCCACGGTCGCCATACTGAGCAAAAGATATGATTAACACAAAGGCGATACATAATAAGCGATATTGGGACCAGTTCGGAGACCTATGGATATAATGTGAAACCGCAGCAGGTTTTCGATCATATCCATTACAGGCTAATACTCCTGTTGACAAACGTGTGCGTTTAAGTTTGCTTCTCCAACAAATTGTCCCAGAGAGGCAGATGAAACGGTCTCGTCGATTTTACGGTCATACGGAATCGTGGCTTCTCGATAGGTAATAAGCGCTACTCGTATGAGATGCTTTCTTAATAGGTACATACGAGCTTTAATTAACGAAGGCACAGATGCAGATCTGGCACGTGACCCTCGGTATCAAGTGACGATCAAGGTAGCGTGGTTTACGGTTTTATAACGACTATTTAATAATTTGTGAGCTACAACGTATAAAGACTACGTTCCCACATAGAACTTAATTAATAATATCCATAGATCCAATTTATTCTTAGTAAGAGAATTTGTTTTATTTGTAGCGATTTAGATTGGAGCATTTTATCAGCTGTGAATGCTTCTCACGTTACCGGCTCAACGCGGCTTTGAATCTGATCTTTAAGTAAATCTAGATACTTTACGGGCTTATAAATATTTAGTGGGAAACGGTAAATCGTTGGTTTACGTTCTATGTTAATTTGTGATGGCAGTTTAACGTCAGGTGCGTTTGGGATGAAACTAACGCAATTTTCCATTTTTAGATTTTATAATGTTTTCTAACCATCTCTTAAGGCTCCGTGATGGTTGATTATATTCTTTTACTTTTATTTATTGGTATTTATTAAATGTATCTTGACAATTAAGGTGACGAAAGACCATTAATTAGCTTCAATGTTCAGTCATCAATCTTCTTTACTTTGTTAGTGGCACATAGAAAAAGTTGACTAAAATAGTCGTTCATATATTTAATAGGTACCAGAGTCCTGTTGGAATTCTTGTTATTTCGAGTCAGTTATGCTTTACTATACAGCTTTTTTTTTCAAAAGTTTTAAATTTTTTTAGACATTTTAAAAAACACACGTGGTCGTGACACAATATAATGTAATATTTCAAAAATCATAAGTCATTGTCTATAGGTTCTATAGGAAGATACATGTAGTATCTAATCTTACAGGAAAATTTTTTTAGTTCAAATATTGCTCTTTTGACTAATAATAAGATTGGTGACAAATTTTAAAACACAGATAATAAGTTTGAAAATAAAACATTAATTAGATTTTTGTTAAGCATATAATTTATGTACATGTGTAGATGTGTATGACATATATGGGGGTCATTTTCACCCGGGAAGACAACAATTTATTCTAGCTTTAAGGTGTTGTGATATTTTTTCCCGACACTGGCGTTGTATACGTCGTGGGAGGAACCCCGGGATAAGCTTAAGGGTTGAGCCTAAAAGTTGAGTCGTTGATACAACACGCTTGAACCACGTTGAAAGCACAAGGTGACTGATACGCTCCTTCGAAAAACCCTGGGTTCGCTGGGAAGTTTTATTGAGCGTCTCATATGACATAATTATGTATATGATATCTGTTGAAAGATTCCTTCTTCAGATTTAAATATTTTATTATAGCCATTATTCATTATCATTAACCATTATTTATGTAAGTAAATTAAATATTAAGAAAACGATACAAAGAATACTTATTTTTTAATATACACGGAAGCTGCGACGTTTTCCTCACTTTTTTGATGAATGTGCTTGCAAACTGATATTTAAGTATATAAATATTGACTCGTTTATCTTTATCTGGCGATAAATGCGGAGTCGACAGTAAATAACCCCAATGACAAGGATTGTAATTGGTTGTACTGCGTTCCGACGTCGCCGAGACGTGTTCACTCAATATTATAGGTAGAATCGTTCACCAACTGAACGATTATTATAATATTTTCTTAAGGCATTCCATATTTTAGTTCTTTTCCAAGTTATTACCGTAAAACCATACGATTTTAATATCGCAGGATGATTTTAAAATTGGGATCTTCAATTACTAACACACGGAATGTTAATGTAGTCATCTTGATAATAAAGATTAATGAAATCCAAACTTGACATGGGTCGGTGACAGATGTAATGTAAGCATACTTTTAAGGTATATACGTAGTTTTATTTCGCATTGAAATCGATTTTTTTTTTATATACACGAAACGAAAATATCTAAACTCGCGGTTGTACACATAACTAATGACGAGCGTCCGCCAATTAAGCGTCTGTACAGTGGTCGACAAAAACTCGTCGGAGGAGCTTCCAGAGGCGCTACCGAACTTAATTGGACGCGGTTATTGGCGGTTATTGCCGAGTGGCACTGCGATAGGCAATCGAAGGTCGAGGCATTAAGTCAAGTGCACTAAAGGGTACGTACACACAGTAAGAGATATTCGTCGACCATTCCATAAGCATATGTATAGGTGCCTGAACTAATAATTAAAATCTAATAATTAAAAGTACAACATTCACTATTTTATTAATAATATGTTTATGAATAAAATTGATTGTTACAAATAAACTTCATGTTACATATCATCAGGTTAAGTTGACATGATGTAGTCATTTAAAATATAATTTATATATATTTATTTGATTTATCCGCAAAAATGTTAAGAGTTTCATACTTTGCATATAATTACAAACTTGAAAAACATTTCATTCAAGGCGTAAAATGTTAGCCCGTTTTTGTTAGAGAACTATCTCAGTTTAAAAAAGGCGTTATGTAAATATGTGGTGTGCTGTAAATAGAGTCGCCTAAAAACTAGATGAGGCAATGGATATATGATCAGTAGATTGAAGTTCGATTGACACTGGATTCCGCCTAGTGCATTCTGTGCCAGTGTGTGATCTATTTCTGGACGTTGCCATAAAAACCCGAGCACCGTGAAATCGCAATGACACTACAGGGAAAAAGTGGTAAGACTGAATTGCCATTATTGTTGAAGACCTGAATATGTTAAGTCACCTACGTCTGAACTGATGACTATTTGTTAGCTCTTGTTATTTTTTTATGTTAAAAGAATAGAAACCAGGGTACGGACCACCCGATGACAAGTGTGCGCTGCTCTCCAAGGATTCATATTATATTCCATATTAAACCTCAAATAGGACTATAGTCCTGTTTGAAGAGGAGCAGTTGTGTTGCTACTCCTGTGGATTTGTATGTACGTATTACAAAGATTTTAGCGTGTTTGGATATACTATGAATGGTAAAAGGAACACGATGAAGTTATAGTAGTGTCTTCTATTGCCGGAAGTATCGGAATGGAGTCTAGCAATATTACCTACATTGTTATTGGGATATGTACAACACATGTGGACTATTTCATTTGATACACATAAGAAGTATATTTGTGATATATTTTCTAAAATCACTATGTTAAAAAAGTACCTTTTTCTTGAATTCATTTATAAAGTTATGATAAATTATTCATATTATGCATTTCTATGCTGTTTTAAATAATATAACCACGTTTTTATTAACTTTGGGTCTTGTTTGTTCGATCTTTCCGAACAGTTAGATACATGAAATTTTGAGTTCATTTACAAATTTTATTTAACTAGAAATGATCCAAGCTGATCTGTGATTTATTTTATTGACTATTAATCTATACATATGAAGCTTTTGCATTACATGTACCTGACATTTTCCTTTTAAATCTTACCAGTATTTCAGTAGCAATTTTTAATGGGAATTGAATTAGTTAAATTTGTAAAAGCTTGACATGACATGATTCTTAAATTTATATGAAGTAAGATAAATTACTTTATATTTTAGTCCCTTACAAAACAATCTTGTTCTATTATTAATTTAAGCTAACAATAAATATAATTAGTTCCAAGTAATTATAGTAATATGGCATATAACTGTGTAATATCAATATATTCCATTTATCGCATGTTTATTCTAACGATGTTATTTTCAATAACGTTCAAAGTAGACTCATAGCCGTGGTCATTTTTATGACACAGAATATGTTAATATTCTTAAATCCATCTTCATTAAAATGCATCACTGGTAGGGTTGTTACAAGGATTCAAATGTAAATAAATTTAACTATTAAAATAACGTGTAATTTCACATAATTCTATTCAGAGTACCAGATCGGTACTCTGTGAAATACAATAATTAAAGCACGAGTGTCAAAAATGCAATAGTAGTATTTTAAAGAAATAGTAAATGAATTTGCAGACCTTAAATTGATATTAAGTAGTCATTAATAGGCAGCTTATGGAGATCCTCATCATCAGGAACAATACTAGTTCTATAGAATAATACATTTTATGTGTTGCTACAACAGAAGACTAAGATGCTCGCCTTGCTTGTAAGTGTAGCAATCATTGAAGTCTCTACAATCGAAAACAAATATTACTTCACGGCGGATTATGAGGGGTAGGACTTCCCGGATGAACTATAGTTCAACCACCCATCGTATACTAAATAACAAATTATATATAAATCTGACGATAAGAATTTACACATCTTTGACACGAAAGAGTAGAATGAATAAATTACGTACTATATAAAGACAAAATATTAATAATTTATGATTACTGATTTCGTACATTTGCAATGAAGACTAAGTAAATAATAATAGAGCCTTTGTCACTCAAAAAAATCGTTAGTTTCAAAAACAATTTGGCACTACATTACATAACTATCACAGAGGCTATGCACATTAAAATACATGTGGATAATAATAGGTACCCTTTGTCATGTCAATATACATCTGTATACAATTTTGTCGGAAATGTATAATTTAATATATACGAGTATATAATCAATTTTGGTCGTTACGCTTAAAGTGTAACAGAATATACTGATGTGTAGAAAAATTAAACAGATAAATATATTGATTTTTTCGGCACGTATAAACAATAATATTTTTTCTATTAATATAAATATGCAATAAAAACTGTAGATACATCAAAATATTATCTCTTAGGATATTTGGCAACTATGTTAATATTTATTTTTATAAATGTGAAAGCTAAAGGAAGCAATTGTTTACAGGAAGTGTAAATTTGAGCAGATAATGTTCATGCTGGTCAATGTAACATAATAAAAACATAAGGATAATTATCATTAAATCCTAACCTTACACGGAATTTTGTTAATATCTCTTATATATTTATAAACGAAAAAATAAAAAATGGAGCAATCAAATGTACCATTGTAATCATTAATTAAATAATTCATTAAGTAAATCCTATTTATTTTACACACAAATGTTCATTAATGTACGAAAAATTACTTAAAAAAAATATTTGTTATTAAAAGTATTTGGAAACCATCATAATATAAAAATATATACATTACACTAAATAAACTTAGTTTTTTTTTAAGTACATAATATCAGATCCATAAATCGTTGAGAATTGACATCAATAGTAATTGTTCGTTCAAAAATTTGTATTAAATACTGTGCGCATGTGATATAATATATAAAGTATAAATACAAAAGTTGTATTATTTGGTGCAAATTGAGTGACACGACAAAATCAACATTAAGCATTTTACGCTAGCTGATGTGCTAAAAACTATATTGATACATTTGTACGACAAAGCTACCAATTATATTTAAGTAAGAGATATCAGTTAACACACAACAATGACAAAGCTACTAATCTACTTTAGAAAGTAGAAGTAGCAAAAGATATTTGGAGTGACCCTCTAGCACTACGCCATTCTAGCAGATTTTGTCGTATTTTTGTAACATTTTATCTAAAATCATTATAGGATTTTACGACAAATTGTGTAGAGAGTACGTATAATTGACATCTATATTTTATCTGATATACACTATGCAATTTTCTTAGATTTTGTGGTACTTCTATTGTACACCAAAATGGTCACAAAATTGAATCTAGAATACATAGTATTTTTTCGTTTGAAAACCTTACGCGTTGTGTTTACATATGAATCTGATTATCATAATTTTGATAAATAGTTATATATTCAACTTCATCTGATAAATATATTAATCTGCGGAAATATAAAAATTCTAAAGTATAGTGCTAGAGAGGCCGATGTCAAGTGTTGCCATATTAAAACTACATATTAATAAATAATTAAATCGTGCTTTGATATATAACATTACAAATTACTCTGTGTCTTTTGAATATTTTTGGAAAATACTTACGCATATAAAATAGATATATATAAAATAGATATATATATATATCATAATATCATATATATAGTATAATGTAAATATTACACAC
>DWON01006533.1:0-13775 GCA_018251015.1 Phocides pigmalion okeechobee
ACGGTCGTTTTTGCCACGGACGTGCAAGATGTGGAATGAACTTCCTCTTGAGGTATTCCCGGAGCGCTATGACATGGAGCTCTTCAAAAACGGTGCAAAAAGAGCGCTCCTTCAAAGCCGGCGATGCATTGGCGATTCCTCTGGTGTTGCAAATGTCCGTAGGCGACGGTGATTGCTTTCCACCAGGCAGCCCGTCCGCCTTGTCGCTAGGCTCATATATATAAAAAAAAATATTTATTAGGAAACGGGTCCCTTTAAATAAGCCCCTGAGAATGGGTCCTTCCCAAAATTAGGCTATTCAGTGGAAGGAAGTATGCTATGTTAATTGTATATTATATATTTCATACTCAATATGCTAAAACTATAGTTCGACCCGATGAGTACCACCGCTTATCTCATAATCTATTGTGAATCAACTCTTGCGCTTCGGTTGGAGATGTACGGTTACCGGCAACACTTAAAAGCAAGGCGACCTCAGTACTCAGGAGTAGTAGTATCTACGTAAGATAGGACTTCAGCCCTGTTTCAGGTTGCATTTGAATATCCAAGATTTCAGTGTCACTGTTATACATGGAAATCGGTAATCAATTCCATGTAGAAACAAACTAGACAGCCAACTAAATGTTGGTATGTATTATTCACCCTATACTCTATAGTTGTCCCTATCGTTATGAAGATTTATTTTATTGTGTAGACTATTCGTTCCTTACCTTAACTATCACTTGTTCCTTATTCTATGCTTGTCTTACGCTACGGAGAGTTCTTATAGCACCTTTCGTTCCTCACTCTATGTTATGTCGATTTGTAAAGTTCTTAAAGTACCTACTACTCGTTCCTTACTCTAGAGTATTGGAGAGTTAGAGAATAGGTAGGAGAGTAAAACAAATATTTTAGAACACATATTCGTTTATTTACACTAAGTAATATTCACATTGTTTGCAGAAGCACATTGGGAGTGCTTATTACACAATTACGCAACTTTAAGTAGACATTTATATAGGAACAAGAAGAATAAGACAATGACTTACTCCTTACTATTATGTGAAATTAATTATTGTTAAAGACATGTTGATATTTTTATTTTTAAATCAATACAGTGTCACAATTAGTAGGCATAGACATTTTTATGATGTAAAGATTTTTACGCATGTGGTAAACATTTCAAGGTGTTTAAGAAAAAAGATAAGTTCTTGCATTCATTGCTATTTTTATAATATGAGAGTAGCATACGAGCGTGCAGGCCGCTGTATGTTAAGTGGTCGGTTCAGCTCAATGACCATTTAACTTCACGTTCAACTTCAAACAAGTCTGAACTCCTATCTGAGTTCGTTGGTAGATGCGTTGCTACTCTTAAGGACTAAGATGGTCGCCTCGCTTGTAAATGTTGGCAGCAACCGCACCTCTCCATCCAAAACATTAGGCTACATATTGCTTTGAGTCATTGAAAATTAGTAACGTATTTTTATAATTTTACGAAGAGATTTATGATTAGACTTTACATTTTTACAAAAAAAGGAAATAATTAAACCATTTCAAATATTTCTCATTCCCAGATAACTTTATGATTTGCAAAAAAAAACAATTTGTTTATTCTGACTATATTAATTTGTACAGTATGATTCAGGCTTTACTATAAAATACGGAAGGATTTACTCATAAATAGGTTATACAGACTGATTGACTTTTGATTGTCATTATGATTTATAATTAATTTGAGATTTCGAATATTATGATTATCATAATATTTTATATGGTTAATAGTGAAATCCCAACTAATAATAAATTCAAGGATACTTTTAAAGGATATTTTGTTTGTCAAATAACTCTTCAAACAAGAGGAGAAAAACTACCGTGCGGCCGAATACAAGATTATATAGTTACAAGTATTAACATTCTGATATTATTATGTTGCATTGTAACATTTTCTCTCGTGTTATACAAGTTCTTATATGCATTTTGCAATTTACAACTGAACATGTTATGTATGGTTGTGCTTTTAAAGTTATTGGAAACCCCTATTTTGCCGGTATTTTATGGAAAGGATCACCATAGAATTTTACCAAGTGACAAGTTTAGGACAGAAATCTGTTGATGAGTGAAAACGAAATTTTTGTAGGTATGTAAGTACTAATAGTAATAAAAGAAGTTATTCCTTTTTGTAATTCTTGATTCACAATTTACCGTTGAAGTCATAATTTTATTAAGATTCCTTACAACTGAAATCAGTCAATGTAGTAGTTTTTTTTTCGAGAACTGAATGAAAAAATTGGAGCTATGTATGTATATATATTAATATGTACCTAATTAATTATATGGTTAGGTGACTATTTACGGACACATAATTTTAATAAATAAATTTTGATTTTTGTGGTTAACGTTAGGGGCAAATTAGGATATTACAAAAAAACCTTAAGAAGAGTTTAGTCTATGGCTACGAAATACGTTGTCAACTCATTGTCAATGGTAACTCAACAAAGTACTGGGATAAATGGAGCGCTGATCCTCGGAAAATTACTTTATATATAAATAAAGTCTATCTGTAATAGTACAAATACAAATATATAGAAAGCTTGTTTTTCTGTTTGTCTGTAACAAAATTTACGCATTTTAAAATAACATTACATTATACCCGAAAAGTATGTTTAGTACTGTGTTTTGTATATTCCTAGTAAAAAACTAATACAAATTGATCAGTTGGTTACAACCTTTCTTATAATTTGCTTTACAATCATGTTAAGTGAATGTCTCATTAAAAGTCTGTAGCCTTAAACTTTTATTACGGCATCACATTGCAGATTGGTGACACTTTGATTCGTTTCAAAATTACAGTTATATATTCAACAAAATTCAATTTGGAGCCATTGAATAGTATAAATATTATTAGCTACATAATTGATTAACACTGGTATTGTTTGACAGTTAATTGGTAATTTACTAGAACTAATTTCAAATTAGTAACTGATACCAATTAAAAATTAGATAAGACGAAGTACTAAGTCCTTATTCACATTTATGTTTATAAAACTACTAATAAAATAGCTTTTACTACTAAACGATCTAACTATACATTAATAATATTTACAGTTATAACATTAAATTATCGTTGACACAAAAGGAACGTTGGTAAGTGTTTAATATTGCACAAGAGACAGGTTTAAACTTTATAAAGGAAAGAGATATCTCATAATGAACTTAATAAGTTAGATAGAGGTATATAGAATAGTATTCCTTTATGTCAGCCGATAATTCCACCCACAATAAATAATTTATGAATATCTCTATGAAATATTAAGTACTTAGATAATAAAATCAACTATCACATTTATTCGAACAAAGCTTCTTTATAAATTTTTGTACAACATAGTAATGGACACTAATATATTATTTACATCAATTTTAAATAGTGAAATACATTATAATACTAGATTAGTGAAGATAAAACATCTAATGTCACTAAATAGTTCGTTGATAATCAAAAAGTTTCTTTAATATAATTAATCACTATAAAATCGAAAACTTAGTTCATTGTCGAATGGAACAGTACACTTCACTTTGTTACAAAATCGAATAATCAAAGTTATTCGATAGAAACAGTCTGAAATCGATTTAGAAATCGAGCATTCGTCTGTCGTAGACGTCGGGCGCGATCGACCGCGCCACCTCGTTTCATTTGGACGCATTGACGACCAAGTTCGTCGCGGCCTCCTCACTTGCACCTATGCTCATAGCCTTTTTCTTAAGAATTCCCAAATCCGTTACGTTCTCAAGGAAACTCTTATGCGCTGAGAGAACTTTGGCACTCTCCACATCCTTCTTCAACTCTTCCATGTCTCGCTTGAGCTTTGCTCGTCTGTTTTGAAACCAGGTGATAACTTGTGCGTTCGAAAGACCAAGGGAACTGGCTATTTCGTCCCTGTCTGCTGGAGAAAGGTACTTCTGGTAGAGAAACCGCTTCTCTAACTCGAAGATCTGGTGGTTGGTGAAGGCGGTTCGAGATTTTCGCTTCTTTTTCGGCTGTGGTCGCGAGTTGAAGAGGTTTAGGTGATTCGACTGACCATCTGAAACAAGGAAATTTTCGTGTTATAATTTTATGTAGAGGCATTTATTGTGGAGATTTGGGTGGCATCGGAGTCACAACTTGATTGAACCATCACCTAAAGCATAAACATCTAGACGCAGAATATAGATGTAGTTGATTTTTTTAAAGTTCACATGTCCGGGAACCGAATCCAGGCCTTTGCGTGATTGGCTGTTATGGCACGCAAAGCGGTACCAAATGGTCGCATCTCATTAGTAGTCAGAAAACAAGTCAATAGAAGTAATCGAAGCCACATATTTCTCCTAACTAGACTTTGATGTCAATATCGCTGCCATAAAGTTAAGGGTCCCAAATTAAGTACAGTAAGGTGTTCGGTAGATAACACGAAAACCAAATTAAAATAGTACCGCTTTATCTCCAGCATACGATGTACCATATAGTGGAAAGCAACGTTTCTAACTCGTTATCAGACACTAAAACATTATTCCACTCTATGACACTGCAATAAAGCGCCCGCAGCGCTAAAATGTAACTCTTCTGTCATAAAACATACAATAAAACACACCCAGGAATCGTTACATTTTAACGAGCACACAATAATATACGGGTTGTTCGTAAAAGCTTTCAGAGTGGAGAAAACAATCAGTGCCAACATTGTAACAAATGTTTTTTATGAAAATGTTAATTCGGAATTAACGCAATCTCTTCTGCATGTTGTGTTGGTTTAGTTCCGCTCGTTAAAAACTCAAATTTTCTTTTATGACTCTCTAATAAACGCAACGGAAATGAAGATACAGTACACAATGGCGCTATCTATACATCCGGCCGGTGTTGCCCTATTTCTTATATTATCTGCATTATTTTGCTATGCTCTAAAATCGTGTAGCGAATGTAATTGTTGTTTTTTGAAATTAACTTGTAAATGGTTTTGTTTACGGCTCGGTTTACTTTCCGCAGATGCTTTGCGTAAACGGTTTTATCTATATCGTTTTCTTGATAAGAAAATGTTTAAAAGGCTAGCGATATGAATACATAATTGCTTTTGCCTTACTTGTGTCGAGCAGTTTAAAGAACGTTGACCATAAAAAGTTGGTTTCGATTTAATTCTTCGAAGAAAAAGGTAATATAGCTGTAAAATCGCTAAAAAAATAGCGTCGATTATCATAATTCACGTAACCTTTATTAATATAGCAATATAATAAAATTTAATATGCGTTTCGACCTCCATGGTGCGTTTTCTGAGAGATCACTGCTCTGTAAGGGCGCGGTTCACCGCAGAAATTAATAAAAACCCTTTTCAAGATCGGTATCGTTAACTTAAACTGCCTATGCATTGTCACCTTATTGGAATTCACGTTACAAGTTAACAGGCAATTACGTGAACATTAGCGGTTGGCACATATGCGCCAAAATACAAGAGTTTAAAGCCATACAATTGCAATAAAAAACATTAAGAAAAACGAATTCCATTCGATCACCGTCACGTCCAATTCAAAGAATTCGAAAATTATAAAAGGGAACAATTTATTTGTAAAATATGAATAAAACACCGGCGGCTTCAAAACGGCACATCGGCTGTATTAATCATGGCCTAATCGCATCCTTAGCGAATGGGAACCTCAATTAGGACTGTATAAAACACCCAAAGTGCCAAAAAAGAGCTTAGTCCAAAGACATCGTTAGTGCGCACAAAAAGCATCCAATCAGTCATGGCGATGTTAACTGCAAATGCCACGCACCTGACTCTTCTTGGTTCCATGGTATCCGTGGACTGTATTGACTGCTTAACATGAGGTGGATACTAATACAAAAAAATATGAGATAAAAAAATATGTGACTACATCTTTGAAAAAAAATTTGGCGCTTCTGCAAAATTAGACACATTATATTTCGTTTGCTATTTGATACTACTAAAATAATATGTCATGCGTATGTCAATTGTCACCAATTCAGTAACTTAAAAAAAAGGAATGATATTTTAATCAATGCTTAATCAATTAACTTGTTCGTTAATGACTTCCGTTACATATAAAAATCATCATCAGAATCATCATAAAAATCTTCATTATTGCGTTACTGATGGCCATCGGTCTTTTGAAGGTCAGTTTAATTTTATTAAATTCAAATAAATTCTATCGACCTATACAAGCGCGGTTAGGTTAAAATTGTCTTAAAAACGTTTGAGAAGTTGCAGATCACTCTCATGAAACATGTAGGTTTCTTCAGAATATTTTCTTTATGAAACAAACCAAGTCGGTGGACATAAAAAAGAAAACACACGACAGTGTGACAGAGCCTTTGTGTAACTCTGTTCTAATGTGTTTAGGACCTAATTTGCAACGAAATCACGCAACATGTTTAGCAATTTTTCACGTGAAACAACTGCTTGGATGTTACTAAATCGTCTTTTGATGAGGTTCAATCATTGAACAATAAATAATGTCAGAAAGTGTAAAATAACATTTCGAAAATATATTAAAGAAGGACGTATAAAACTGTTTGATCTAAAACCATTTCAAAGTAATGTTTTTCAAAGTTGCTATGTACAAAACAGTCTTAACGTAATAAGATTATGATCATTTGAAATAAGACCAGACAAATATTGAATTATTATATTTTAGTATGTTAATGCGCCTTTTATTACACTCTATTCCTGCGCATAACAAAGAGCTTGTCTGTTCTACCTTATTGTCTAAATGCTGGTAGGAAACCATTAAGCAATATGTTTTGTTTTTAATTATTATCATTTATTAACGACTAGATTTTGACCATAGCTTTGCTCTTCGTCGATATTGCAATACATTTCAATAAGTCATGTAAGTCTATTTTTAGCCTATATTTATTTTTGAAACCAGTCAAAATTCAAATATAGGAATCAAAAATCTTAATAAACTACGACTTCTATTTTATCTCTTTAGATGTAGAAATTCCAAAATCTAGTTTTAGTACTTACGTTACATAAATAATCTATGTACAAAATTTTCAGGATTATAGTTCAGTGATTTCGGTTGTACGTTGATCTCTAGATACATTAGTCACCTTTTTTAATATACATACCTATACATATACATACCTATATATATACATACCTATACATACATATTTAGATGGCAAAGTCAAGAGTTTCTAAGGACCGTACTGCAGTAAAATCGCCTAATAATGTTAGTATTACAATTTCACTTGGCAATAATCTTTAGGACTCGAGTTGAACTATAAACTGAATTGCACGCTAAAAGTACTTTGAACCAACTTATACTCACGATATAAAAGTACTTTGGCGCAATAAAATGCTAATGCTATCTATGATTTATATTGGTCTATAGAGAGTTATGACTTTTAGTTCAATGTGTTATTTACATATGAAATTGAAAGTGTGTACTTTCAAAATATCAGCTGTTTTTTAAATTTACAAGCGACCCCGCCCAGCTTCGCTCGGGTAATAGAGTTCAGGTTAAAGATCTTTATTTTTCGAAATAGACATTACTCGTACATCACTTATATTCAGTACTTATACAGAAAATTCACTTTAATGAAAATAATGTTACAAAAACAAAATCCAATGCGTTAAATGGGTCTAGAATAAATAGTATTAAGACGAAAGAGAAGAGAAAATCCATCTAGTACTTTTTGAGTTTATCGCGAACAGATAGACAAACAGACAGACGTGACGGGGGACTTTGTTTAATAATATTTAGTGATTATATATCGTGTAGACTGTTTTTAATAAAATTGTTTGTTGTCTTCAGGTGGATCCGAGAACTGTTTAGATTCTCATTTGGATCGAATAGGTGGTAAGGAGGCTTTACAGTGAATGCTCTCTGGATCCAGTGGTATCTCCCCGGTCGAAGTATACCTATTTCTATCACCTTTAAAGTACCTATTTGGATGATCCCGTAAAAAATAAAACGGTTTTAATAATAGTCTTTTTAGGGTATACAAAAACATTACCTAGGCCCTATTCCTAAGTCTATGATTTCTGTCTGTTTGTCTGTCTGTCAGAGTTAATGGTAATATCCTTTTTTCACACGATAGAAGCAGATTTTTTAACATTATGCATATTAGAGTCAAGGGAAAGAAAACCTTTTTTCCTTGTGTAGTTGTCTATGCTTTATCTTGAAACTTATTAAAATTATTAAATAACTTTTTTGCTTGAGTTTTATTACTATAAAGACCCCTAATAATATTTTTTCATACATTTCATACTGAAAGGTGGTAGAGTTGTTAGAGCTCGCCCGGGGCGGTACCACTGCCACCTTCATAACCCGCCGTAAAGCAACATGTTCTTCATGTGTTGTGTTTCGGGTGGGGCGGTGTGGTTGCCGGATATATTATTGGAGGCGACCATCTTAGTCCTCAAGAGTAAGAATGCATCCGCGTCCATCCATAAAACTTCTGTTCTATTTGCGATTGGACGTGGTTGTCAATGGGCTGCAGTGACCACTTAACATCCGGTGGCCTGCATGTCCATTGCTCACTCATTCGCAATAAAATAATATCTCCATGTACAGACAGCGATTACGCACAATTTTATTATATGCATAGAAGACAAAAGAATACGTTGAAGTGACTGCTTCTTTATCCAAAACATATGAGTGTGTTCAATTAATAAAAATGAGAATTGTGTGAAAGAAGAAAGTTGTTCCAATTTCCTATTGTTAATATTAGAATCATATTGTACTATATAAAGAATTAAAACAAACGTAGTAATTAGCAATTAAAACATAATTATAACGTAAATAAACCATATTATGTTAATTTTTGATTACTCAGTTTTATACGGTCTATAGGTACGATTTATGGTTTCATTAATTTTCTCTTTATATTAGTAAAACTAACAAAGTAAATTAAATCATGTTAATTAATTCCTGGTTGTATGAACTCGCACACATAAGCAGCGAATACATTGTTACAAGTAATAACTATTGTTCGATCGGGGACGTACCATCGCTGCCCTCATAATCCGTCGTGAAGCAATTCCTGTTTTGGTTGAGGAGGAGGTTGAAATTAAAAGTGAGGCGATTGTTGGCTACACCTAGAAGTGAGGCGATTGTTGATTACACTTAGAAATGAGGCAACTATCTTAGCGACACATCTACGTACGAGATAAGACTTCAGTCCTGTTAGAGCTTGTTTGTAGATGTCCATGGGTTTGTAGGTGGTCCATTTGCCTGTTTGCTACTCTACTGACATAAAAATTGACAGAGCTATAATTCGACTAGCGAGTTACTAACACACCCTTTTTTAGAATGAAGTAAATATTACATTTTGTTTGTAAGCTATGGATGTATCTAGATTTGAGGATTATTCATTAAGTGTACGTAAATACCTTGCAATGAAATAAAATATTTAAATTTGAATTTGAAGCTGCAACCACATTAGCAGCAAGACGATAATATCTATATTTTATTAGTCATTTTATGACGAACCCAAAAATATTTCTGCTAAACAACTTGACGTACGTTGTACGTTTAAGCATCAGGAAAGCTTTTTTCACGTATGAAGCGGCATCGAAACACAAAGTCGTCTCGACTGAACGCCTGGTTTCACATCACGGCCTATTTACACCGTATGAGTGTCACGACTTACCGACGGACAGACAAACTGCGACGCCGCCTCATAATGGCCCGTGACACTGTTTTTGCTTCTTAATTAGGGATAAGTATCCGGTTAAGTTTTTTATATTTGTTTCAGTAAATATTGTGATAAGCGCTTTGGGTCTTTTGAAGTCCTCATCAGATTAGTTAAATTGTGACGGGATGGTGGTCATAGTCTGTATTTAGAATTTGACTACTCATTGCTTCATGAACACATGTTTCATTAAGCGTTTACATCCCCGCGGCTTGTGTGATTCGTACACGATCGACAAAGTTAAGTCAAGTCAGGTGTGGCCAAAATTTGGATGGGTGACCGGTAGTGAAAAATTTCAAACATTATTCCATGTTTTGGAAGACTTTATGAACCTTGTCTAAGATTCAAGAGGTGGGCAAGCTGGTCTCGAACACTTATCGGAGCAGTGTTCAGTATACTCTAGGTCTCTGGTTTTCTCTACGAATAATCCGTGTTCAGCATTGAGAGATAAACGGGGTTGTAGTCAATTTAAATGAAAAAGTTACATCTAATGATAATATGTATGTATTTGAAGTTAAAAATTTGTGCTCTAAAATAGATTTCTAATATATTTATTTTCGTTATTAATGACGTAGATAAAGTTAGTTACAATACTCCCAAAAAGCAAATTGATTTCTCTATTCCCACTTTAGACCATGGAGTGTGACGAACGAAAACTTACAGAAAAGGATGGTAATCTGTATCACGACGCTAAACGAGCCCTAGTGAAGCAAACCTAAACGCGTCTTTACAAACCGTGATTCATGAACAAAAGACGGAGACAGCTCCTTAACGAGAACAAATTGAATATCCTGCTACAGTCGGACACCTCGTTACGCATGTCCGATGCTGATCCTACAAAAACTCTATAGGATCCCAACTTATTGGCATTTAGCGAAAAAAGCGTAGCGAAGCCGCACCTATATGTGAACGATTGATTTTTTTAATCTTGATTGATTATGGTGCTTCAATTTAGACGCGAATTTAAATTTGGAAGTTTTTTCATCTGTCCAACATAGAACATGTTGTAAATAATTACCAAAAATATTATAAACGTCACTCTAATATCAAAAGATGTGTTTTGGTGTTTTCTTTGTTGCTACTTTTCTATAATGATATTCCTCTCTACGAGGAAACGGAAGTTTGGCGTTCAAAAATAATTAAATGTTAAAATGTGCAAGGCTCGAGGTCACGGCTAATTGCGGTCTAAACCTAAGTAACTAATATTTAATTGTACAGTATTTTTAAATTTGAGAAAAACTGTGTAACTCATAACTTAAATACGATCCCGCATTCCACTTAGCCCTTTGTAAAAGACCACTTAAAGTTAAAATAGATGAAAAAATCAACTCGGAACACTTAGGTATTTCAGTTAACGATCAGGATAAAGCCATCCACATGATTTAATCTCCAACTTTTTATCCACATTCATTCACACCGACAACATTAAAACAAGATCAGGCTTCACGAATGCGCTAATACGTGCGTATCGATTGACGGGTATCGCCTGTACAGTTGCCATGAATGCATGAGATTGGGGGATAATAGAAGTACCTTATTTATTATTAAACGGCTACCCAAAAGGGTTTACACGTATTTTTTATAATGGTGGCTATATTTTAGTATTACATAAACAGAGACTTGTTTAACTGAAACTGGATCAGAAAATCAGTAACTACAGCGTAGAAAACTTTCTTTAATACCAATACTATATCTTAAAAGATAATAATTGTTGGTCAACTCAAGCTTTTCAAAATGATTTTTTAATGCGAATTTATTTGAGTTACTCTAATAAAAAGATTAACAGTTAATTAAAATTTTGTGGTGAAGGAATAAGATGTAGGAGTTTCTCAAACGGGTTTTTTTTACAAAATAGTTATCAACATTGTTAAAATTTTGTTTTAAATATATTTATTATTCAATTAATAATGAAACTAAGAAATTGAAAATTAATATTAATTGTTTTTCTTTTGAACATTATCTATTATTTTTCGAAAAATATTAGTGTACAAACATGTTAAGTGGTCACTGCAGCCCATGGACAACCACGTCCAATCTCAAATAGAACAGAAGTTCTATTTAAGGATAGACGCGGTTGAGTTGAGTACTCTTGAGGACTAAGATGGTCGCCTCCAATAATGTGTATTTGAAACTTACACGGTAAATTATGGCCTATGCTGAATATCTTATGTATGATTTATGGTTACCCTACTCACTGTGAATGAAGGCCATCGACTAAACAGCTCGGAGTAACGAACCAAATCGCTATCGATTACCCGCTGTTGTCTTGGTCGTCCGCACGCTATCCTGATAACCGATCAATGTACGCGGTGTACAGCGAAACGATTGGCACGTACCCCGGTTTTGTCTCAGGTCATAAGCTCGCCCCTCGCAAGACGTGATTCTATTGAAGAATTAATTAATAGCATGACGAACGCAGGCTTTCGAGGAACTCTGCTCGTTGTTGAGTTTAAAAAAAGCTGTCAAGTGTCTGTCGAATGGCACATTTAAGGGTTCCTTACTCAAAAGTATCATAATTTTAATATTATGTATATATATAATTATACGTTATTAAATTTGAAATATAAAACATTTTTATTGATTACCTTGTAAAGTAAAAATTTCTAAAGTTGCAATAAATGTCAATGTAGTTGTAGGACTTTTTGTACTTTGAAAAGTAGTCAAGGGTTCCGTAGGCGGAAATAATTTTCATAGATATACGAAGAGCTTAAATTTAAAAATCCATTTGTATACCGGGTCACATAGATAAATGTTCTGTGGTCGGTGTAAAGGGTCCAGACAATTTTACAGTGTAATGTGTACTTACGATTAACAATTTTAAATTGCCGATATTTCGAACTAGTATGTATATGTATGTATGCGTGTATGTATGTATATAGTATGTATGTATGGTTCATGGTCACAGCTAAACTGTGATCTAAGCCTAAGTCTAAACGAAAATATAGTTTATTGAATATTTTTAATTTTGAGAAAAGCTCTCAGAATACAGTTGGACCACGCAGTCTAGGGTTTTGTATGTAGTAGGATTGTTCATTTACGGTGACAGTTCTGAATCGATAATAAATGTATCAAAATATCTACACATGAACAATAATTAAAACAGTAAACATTGTTTTATATTGTTCAAGGAAATAATGTGAAAATGTATGAATTATGTGAAACAAAGTTATCTTTATTACGTTTAGAACTTAAAAGGAGTTTATTTTATCGCTCTTAAAGACATTTTTAAATGTAACACGTTTTTCAAAGACATTAAAAGTTAAAAAAGAATACAGACTTGAAACTAAGAGTTTTTTTACATCTTAATTAGTTATAAAAATTTGGTATATTAAAAAATCTTGATTTTTTGCTTTTAATTTAATTAGAATATACCTTTTTAAAAATCTGTTGGTGTTTAGCGTATAATAGATCAATTTTCTAATCAGTTATAAAGATGTGGCACGTTAAACAGTTCAAATTTCTTGAATTTGCTTTGTTTTAATCAAATTTAAATTCCTACTTTATCAAAAACTGCTATTATTTTTAGCGAATTACAGAAACAGGTTCAACGGAGCAGCGAGGCGTTGAAGTTAGTTGATAGTTCGATTACATTCGATCCGGTTCGAGTGCTCACTCATTTGTCAAATTGCTACTATTGTTTTATCGTGCAAAAAGACGATCTTAAGTATTTTTGTAGAGTTGGCAAAAAAGCTATGCTATAGAACGTATAAATTTATGAACGAAATAAAAAAAAACTTAACTTTAAAGGTGGGAGAGCCATAGTTCGACCGGGGAAGTACCACCGCTGCCCTCATTATCTGCCGTAAAGCATTACTTGTGTTTCGTTTGGAGAGGTGCAGTTGCGGCTCCTCGTTGAAACGAGGCGACCATCTTAGTCCTCAGGAGTAGCAACGTATCCACATTCAAACTCAGATAGGATTTCGGTAGTATTTGTGGTTATCCATGGATGTCTATGGGCTGTGACTACTTAACATCAGGTGGTTCGTATGCTCGTTTGCTACTTTTCTCACTTAAAAAAAAAACAGTTCGTTTGGAGAGTCACCACCTCCAGACTTTTAAAGGTGGTAGAGCCGTTAGAGCTCGCCCGGGGCGTTACCACTGCCACCCT
>DWON01006534.1:0-13775 GCA_018251015.1 Phocides pigmalion okeechobee
ATTTCAGATTTGATAAATCCATATTTTGTTAGTGTGTTAGTAACAATAGTTCTTATCAACGTACGTTAGTATTGTTAGTAGACATACATTAAATTACAGTAGAACCTCGATAAGTTAATGTTCACGGGAAACACAAAATATTTTATGTTGTAGAGGTTTTAAATTATCAAGGGTCTAGGGAGTTGGGATTCGATGGGAAGGGAACATATTATTTTTTAACTTTAGAGGTGTTTAAGTTATCGAGGTTCTACTGTATTTACTTAATTACATTTTTTATTTATTAAATATTAAACAAATCGGTATAAATTATCGGCAATTAAAAAGTGTTAATCGTGGATACTTGTTATATAGTAAAACATATAAATACTTCAATAAATAATAAATTACATTTTTAATAGGCGGTCGAAACTTCGTCCTATGTTACTTGTCTGTTTTCTGAAACGAATTCAAAACAAGACTTTTTTATGTTTGTGAATTTGTATTTTGTTTTTAAGGGAGTGGCTGACCCCGGCGGCGTTGCAGCAGTCCCTCGCCGGCCACTCTCGCTCCGCCTCGCCCGCGACCCCCGCCACCCCCGCGACCCCCACCGCGCCCGCACTGCCCCAATAGCAGCGTGAGTAATCTCTAAATGTTATGAAACGTTAGTTAAAGGTGGGAGAACTAGTTCGACCGGGGAGATACCACCGCCGCCCTCTTAATCCGCCGTAAAGCATTACTTGTGTTTCGGTTGGAGAGGTGCGGTTGCCGGCTACACTTTGAATTGAAAAGACCATCTTAGTCCTCAGGAGAAGCAATGCATCTACTTATGTTCGAGAGCAGATAGGATTTCAGTCGTGTTTGTGGTTGTACGTGGATGTCTGTGGGCTACAACTACTTAACATAGATACGTTGCTACTCCTGAGGACTAAGATGGTTGCCTCGCTTCAAAGTGTAGCCAGTAACCGCACCTCTCCAACCGAAACACAAGTAATGCTTTCCAGCGGATTATGAGGGCGGTGGTAGTACTTCCCCGGTCGAATTATAGTCCTCCCACCTTTTTACGTTACCACGTTTAATGATATATAACGAATAGTCATAGCGTGTTATAACGTTACGTTTTTAGTAACGTGTCCGTTATAACCTAACGAATATTCTACTAACGTGTTATTTTTCTTTGTTCTGTACAGGGGAGGCCCTGCGCAAGCGCAGAAAAGGGCGAATTGTGCGTAATATTAGATAAATTTAATACTAGGTGACACTCCGTTTGGCGCATTGTCGAATCTAGAATTAAGATTATATTTATTATCTGTAACACGAACAGTGGGAAGGCGGAATGGCTTTTACAAACCTTGCTATTTTTTTACCTTTTTTCATTTTGTGTGTTATCTGTGCGTGATTATAAAGATAAAAAATGATTTACGGATTTTAGTTTTTTTTAACGCCGTCGCCTTTTCACTGTAACGTTTTCCAGCCTTTTTACTAATAGAATAAATAAATAAAACAATCAAAATAAATATTTTTTTCATAAATTGTTTGTAAACACATTTTGAGTGTTGACTGAAATAATTTTAAAAACTAAAACTTGTGTTAAAGGTATCGAAGTAAAAAAAATACTTATAAACTTTGATATTAATGTTTTATTAGTAAAAAGGCATCGTTTTTTATATATTTCTTGTTAGGTGATACCGACAAATATTACTTTTAGTGGCACCTTTTTGAATTGCCCCAATATTGAATATAATATCGGTGTTCTACGATTGTTCGGGATTTTGAGTTGCGGAGATTTGGTTGCGAGGTACCACACTTTTCAAACCACTACAAGGTGACATAGGTGGTACCATTATGGCTTAACTTAGAAATTGGGTTAATATTTTCTAGAATAATTTAAATTTTAAAACATAATTAAATTCTTACTCTCGATAAATATAGAGCTGAATGTAACAATAAAACAATGAAAAGATGACACTTTATAATTAATTTAGTTAATAAATAATTATATATCTTTGAATTACGAACAGTCGTAGATTCCGTTGTCACCCATAGCTTATAATTAACATTAAGGTCGTTGCATTTCATTATAACGCGTTATGACGTCATTGTATGAATAAAACGTTTTAATGTCATTGTATGACGCGTTATAACGCTATTTTTAAAGCGTTATAACGTTGTTATAAAACAGAATATCATAACGTTTTATCAATTTTTAACGTTATATCGTTATGCGTTATAGTGAAATATAACGACTGTAGCTTTCGTCAATAGAAAAGTCGCTGTACTTGAATAAAGGGTTTTAAACCCAAACCAGTGCCTTGGAGTGATAGAGACGGTACTATATAGTTAGTGATGCGTTCTCTTTCCCTCTGCATATATTGCCGCTACAGGTTTTCTATGAAAAGTTTTTACACGCTGCTTTTGATAAAAAATACATAATTAAGTGACACATAAAATATTTTGAATAAAAATACGTTAGATTTTTTTAATGTTTTTTGTTATAATAAAATAAATTTTGAAATAATAAAAGGATATAAGATATATATAATTTAGAGAAAAAACCGAAGTCAAATTCTTTTTTTTATTGTAATTTTAAGCAATTTTTATTGTTTTTTTTTTTCTCCCAAAATGATAATGATTTAATATTTATCAGATGAAAAGCAACGGAACCCTTATATGTAAATTTAATTAACAAAATTATTGACAACGAGTAGAATAAAATATACTTAATGTTAAAATAAAGTAGTTTTTATGAACTTTTTTATAGTCGAAAATTACGGGGCATATTGTATAGAGGGCTGCTGGCAATTATTTTATATATATTTTTCTCTTTATTTATATGTATAACCCTTATTTATATATCTTTCCATAATAAAATTTACCCTTACGAAGTCGCGAACACAATTTCGAAAATTCAGACTTGGACCTTTCAAACCAATAATAGGAACTAGTACAATTATATATCGCTACATAATGTATGTATGTAGGTATTTTGTTTGATTGGTATCCTCTTAAAAAAAGTCATGAAGAGATGTCAAATTTGACATTGACAGCTTTATAGATAATAGACTATTCATATAGATTTATTTTTCTTCTTTGTATTCAACACACGTGAAATCTACAATCTATAATACTAAGTTTCAAGAGTTCATAGATAATATTTCTATGGCCAGAACAAAGTTTTGAACTGCCCTCTCTATTATATTTTATTTTATTATTACCACCTTTTATTTTATATTATAACTAAATTGACTGTTTTGACCTGCCCTATAAAAGTTATTTGTTAAAAAAATATTTTGCTTATCCTCAAAAGTACTTTTATTCATTTATTTCGCCTCAAATAAAATTAAAAAAAAACGAATATTGAGTAACGTATTTATATCTCCGCGGAGAAACTATTTTTATGCGTTAAATTAATGAAATACGTAGTTTTAGTGGTCCGTCCGTTAACTTTCATAGATCTTGGCATAGTTCGCGCCAAAATAAAGTTAACGTGTTATCTATACTATAAGGTCCTTCCGCTGATCGACCACAACGACCTCGGTCTGTTGGTATAAATTTAATGACTGCGATCAGTACGATAGGCAAGTGGAATGTAAATTTATTTTTGACTTATTTATCTCAACTCTTTTTTATATTAGCAGTTATTAATTATTCCTATCATGATTGCCGTATTGCATTTATAAATAAAAATAAAAATAACGTTTCAAATAAATGTTAATTTTCTTTTTAAATGTAATTTATAAAAAATGCATTACAAACATATGAACGAAGTAAATTAAGTGAAATGTAAAATTGTTACAATTAAATTCTCCTTTAACTTTTGTATAAATTTAAACTAATTTTTGCAAGTGTAAGTGATTTAGATTCAATAAGTTAGCGCGAATTATGCCTATATTTAATGGACATAGGTTCTTAATTATTAAAATATAAAATATGAACTCGTTTCTAAGTGTTTCTGTAAAGATTTAAAAGTGCCATGAGTGTAGAGGTTGAAATTGTTCGTAAGTTGTATACTGTTATAAATAATATTAAATAATTGTAATTTTAATGGATATATGAAACGAAATGTTTGTTGAACATTAATAAACTAAATCGTTCACCTCATGGCTTGATGCGTTTTAATATTGTGGCGATTTTATGCATAATATTCCATCTCGAGTGACGTTTACATGTACGTCAATATTCACAATTTCTTTACCTTTATTAATATTTTTATAAAGATGTCAAATTCAGCTTTAAATCGGCTCAATTATTCAGATCACATGAAATTGGTACTATTGAACAGGAGGTCAATAAAATAATCATTCAACAATACAATTATCGCTTCACGATTCAGTCGTCGAGTCGAGATCGGACGATTACGGAACTGCGATCTGTTGAACGCAGCGCGTGGCTTAATTTATTCAGAGCTGCAACTGAAGCGTTTTTATTTAGTTATTCATGTGTAATATTAATTTTGCGATCATTTATTTTCACTGTAAACGCTGCGTTTCATTCGATGGATAAAAAAATCTTGAAATAGTTTTTGACATCGATGAGTTTTTTGAGGAATTTGTCTCGGAGAAGTTTTAGTCCGACTTTTATAAATGTTTAAGTCAAGATTTTAATGAGGCAGATAGTTTTTAATACCAGCATATATTTTAAAGTGGACAATTACACACATGACTTTTTTCCGTTTATTTTATCTAGTGGATCGTGTTCGTAATACCATAGTTATTGTTAGCTTTTTGCGCATTTCTTCGCATTCTCAAACATTAAATTTAATTTAGACAATATATTTTAGATTAGAGATGGAAATAGTAGCCTCTCATAATTCTGTTAGCTGCTACTACTCCTAATTTTAATTCTTAGTTTCAATTTATGTAACAGATTTGTAACGTAGAAACAATTTTATATTGTCACATTATTACGTAAGTACCAAGAGGGGAGGGGGGGTGACATCGCCTATTTTTATATGCGATTTATATACGTCAGCATTTTTTTAGAAATAACAATTAAGGAATCTAATTAGATTTTAAAATGTATACCATTGTTTTCGTAAATATAGAAAGGGGAGGGTTTTTTTTTTAATTTTGTTGACAAATGGCGGGAAAATGGCAAGAATTACAAAAAAACGACTTACGTAATACTTAATGACCCTTGAACATTTCATGTTGCAAACTATCCTTAATTGCGTATTATAAGATTCTTGCAACTGAAGTCTGCTATAAAACTGAAAAGCTTATGAATTAGCTATATTAAGAAATAACATTAAAATATACACGCAATACATTACTAATGGGTGATAAGAACCATGCGATAGCACTTCCTTCCATTTCTTAATAGACTTAGTTATTTTCATAATCCCCTTGATTACGCCGTAAGCCTGCGGGACTGTGAATAATTTAGGACCTATCTTAGTACTAGCGTAAGGAACTGTTACTTGCTTGACAATGCGCCAACAGATGTATCGATGTAAGACGTTTTTCAAAAGAGACAACAGTGTTTTTGTAACTTGTAAAAAAATTACTAACATAAAAATCTTTGTAAGATTTTTTTTCTTTACAAAGTTCTCTGGTTGAGGAACGTCCCCCTTTCGTTTGATTTCGGTTGTAGTCTGTCTATAAGGGTGAAAATGGCATGCGGAAGAAATAATTGAGAATGTATGATGTTGATCTGATCTGTATGCCTTAAATACTGTAAAACGTGACCACAGTTATATACAAAATATGCATTAATATTTTAAAAATAAATGTTAGTACAAATTGAGTATTGCTCTCTAAAAATCTATTTTCATCAAATCGAAAATTTAATAAGTGCTTCTCCATCGAAAACAATATTGTTGCTTAGCCAATGTTTACAGAAGCAGTAGTTTGACTACTGTGGCAGTGTTGCCAACAGAGGAATTTAAATCAGTTTTATTCAAATTGTCAGCAAAAAACAACTAACGAGAATTGTATGTTAATAATGTAAATAAATAAAACAGAATGTAATACTGATATATAGTTTATTCCAGAAATATAACTTTTTGTTTTTATTATTATATGTTATTTATTTATTATGTGGAGATTTAACGCATGGTCAGACTATACTCTCATCCAATACTGTAAAATATTTATTTACCCATTTAAGTGGTCACGTTTTCACTAGTGTAAAATATAAAGTTCACTGTGGTTTCCGTCAGGAATTCTTATTCCTAAATACGACATAAGATGTAGTCTCTTCCACTATCAGTTGTAAGTGAATTATTTCTCGTCCGCTGTCCAAATTTTCACGATGTTATGTGCCACTGTTCATCTTTTACAATAGTTATAATTTCGTAGTTGTAATCGATTATATTATAGAGAAAAAATATTGTCTTAAAACTGCCCGTGTGGCACCGCCTTGGTTATTATAAAAATATTTGGAATAAACATTGGTTAAAATGTGAAGATATTTTAAAGTTATCCAACAGTGCCACATAACCTTTATAATTTAAATATGCATCGTCTAATGGACACTTAAATATGACAATCAATCATTTACTGTATTTACATGGAGGCCAGTCGCAAAGGAAAACCAAAGATTATCGGACACTCAATATGTATTTTTTAAACATTATTTCTTGGCTTTTTATACTAACAACAATTACATTGTCAAAAGTATTGATAGACATATATATAAAATCTCTAGATGCTTACGAATGACAAGACGAAAGTAATTTGCTATGTTTATAAACATAATTTGAAAATAAATGAAGGAAATTAGTTTCACATATTTAGTACACACAATTATTTTGCAGTTTTGGTTTTAAGGTCGTATTTTCTACAAAATTATTAGTTACTAATCAAAAACAGCACTAGACAAAGGATTTTGCACCTATTTTCATCACGTTTAATAATGTGATCTATGAATGTATATTTGTTTCCTTTCATCATATCCCAAGTAAATTTGTGCAATCCATAGTAACTGTATCAAATCCAATGACAATTTTATGAACACTTCTAGAGTTCCTATCTCCATATGAATTATCACAATGTGTACTTAATATTACTACTCTTTTTACATGACAAAGTAACTTATTAATGCTCCATTTTCTACTCACAACATTCCTTTCGTTTGAAACGCGTGTGTCCATGAATTTTGTGAAAATTTCATTTGTCAATTTCGGAAACGTAGCTTTAGAATATCCTTTAGAGTTTCGAGCAATTTCTCAAAAAATGTAGAAGATGAATTGTGTTTAGATTTTTCATGTTTGCATTTAATTTTTTCTTATAAAGATGTGTGCATATTGTTTCGTCCCTGTTATTTTCAAGTATATCTTCTGTAGATTCCCGACTTCACAGATTGAGATGACATATGTTTTTGTACCGTCAGCAAAATATATCAGTCTTACAAGTTTGATTGATAGTCGATGTGATATTGTATTTGGTCTGTATGCAGCTGTGAAGCAATCTCTAGTGATGTTATCAATATGAATTTAAAATTTTACAAGTTATGCGACATTAACATTAGTTTCAAGTTTGAAGTTAATTGTGGGGTAAAAATCTCTATTTTTATTAATGATGTATTCTTAACGAACTAATTTAGTGTATAATTGATTAGGTACTAATAAACACTGTTACATACTATTGTTTATATTCTATTCGATGAGTTGAAATCGACCACTGCTGAATGTTATTGGCTCATTGAATGGCAATATTTAGAGGTTTTTCACTATATTGTAAGAAAATAAATTATGTATTGGCAATAGACTTTTTGAACGAATAAACGGTAAAGTTTTCAATATTGTTTTATTACATATCCGGCAAGAAGTTGTTAAATGGGGGTTTTGTTTACACTACTAACACTACTGTGTATTTATTGCACGGCGCAGCGTCGCTGGGGCCGGTATACCATACCTGTGTTGTACGTACAAATCTGTATGGATTACGGGCGAACACAAGTGCTGTATTTACGTCGGCGCTACAAAACTGCGGACAGATACATGGTATGTGTATTCATAGTTTATACACAGGTGCTAAAAAATATATTTTAGTGAATTGTCAGCACATATTCAGTCTAGACAATAAGTTCCAGTTAAGTGCCGCCTCCCGCAACGCCGACTCGATCTAATATATATTCATTTTATGATCGCCGCAGTCAGTGTCAAAATTGTGCATATTTTAAATTGCCGGTAAGAAATACACGTCTAATTTATTTATCTTATCGGATAAATTATTTGAAAAATTATTGAATCTTTCAAAAGTTGATGTTGCAAGGATCTGTTTGACGCCACATACAAATCCAATGTTCAGAAATGAAACAACAAATCTTACTCAATACATTTTATTAGAATAAAACATATCAATCAGTTTGACATCCGAATCTTAAGGTAGCTTAACTAGTAAGTTCTGTACACCACAAGCACTCACTCGATTACCGCTGTAACCTAGTCATAAACCTAACTTACTCTTCATTACTGATATTAGGTATTGTATCTCTTACCGCTTTATTGAGCACGATATGACATTCACAATGTCGCCTCGTCTCGGTGGCCACCGACACTCGTGTCAAACCCCTTAATCTAAATGCAACACTTGCCAAGTGACTACGATTTTATTACACGCGAAACGAATGAATCCTAACTGTACCTATAATTATTTGGAATTTTAGTATACAATACAGTGGGTTGTTATTGAAAATCTTTCCATTTGTTTAGATTTATTCAATCTTGGAAAGTTGTCAAACTTATTTGAAATAACGACAGTGGAGAGGCAAAATAACACGCCCGTACCTGTGTTGCTGTTTTCATTTTTAGAAATAATAACAGAAATAATCAGGTAAATTCAGATGTATTATTTATACTGAATTACGTGGCCCTTCTATTATTAACTGAATTATCAAAAATATTATTATCAATTGGTATTTATAGACAAACTTTTAATCTTGTGTTAATGTTTGCGATATTTAATCAAAATATTGAAGATAAAATAATTATGTGATGTGGGAAGGTTACTAAATACCCATACAAAAATTCGAACAGATTATGGTCATAGAAAAAAATTTTCAACGGTAATTGTTACCGCGATAAGAGACAATTCACATATTTTTTAATGTTTAACATTACGTCAAACATAAGAATTAAACAAGAAAAAACGAATGGTTTTCAAAACAAAATCAAAAGTCATATATATATATATATGTGAAAAGAAAAACAAGAATCACTATACTATATAAATAACCCTTACTTTGACTGTAATTTCACCTCTCCACTGAAACACTTACAATTGTAAACAAAACAGATGATATCAGTAGTCGATATCGGTAAGACTCTCCTATACTAACCTATAACTAAGTTTCAATCAATTAATTGAATCAATTACAATCACTAAATTACGTGAAATACAAATCTAAGCCCATATTTGAAATATATCACACTAAACCGTTCGTGTAGGTGCTTTTTATGATAAAACATTAAAATCGTAAATATAGTAAGGTTGATAAACCGTGATACGCGGGAAACAAACCATAGATTGACCAAACCGTACACAGTACCTTATTTTTACTATTATTACATTCTCAAATATTAGAGTAATATTTACTAGTAAGTCATAGACGGGTTTTAATTTTTACATTTAAAATGTTACACTATATGTTGAGAAAACGATGAAAATATTTGTTGTACATTATGTTTTGTACAAAGATTCAACAAGATTATTTAGAATTAGCAACTAGTGAGCGTCAGAATGGCCGGTGAACCGGTATTTAGCTCTCAAATAGTGTCGAAACGTTGCTTCCAAGTTTGTTATGGTTGGTATACAACGCCCCTGTGGTTTGAAGCCCGCGATTATTGACTTATCAAATACCGTAGCACTAAACGAAACGATTCAATTACAATGTGTACAAGATTAAATTACTCTCATGTACAGACACCGTCTACGTTGTCGTATCGTTCAAACTAATTTAGTCCCCCACCAATGTACAAAAATAACTGAAATATTACACGCTATTTTATTTAAAACTATATCATTAACACGTTCACTGAATGCCGTGAAATATTGTCCAAGTTGATTGGTGTTGTGTTGAAACGATTCGAATTCATTTTTTAAGGAGAGAAAATTTAAGATTAATTTACTTTGCTTTTTTGGCAAAAGTAATCGCGTTTCTATCTATCGACGTCATTCAATTTAACTATAGTATCTTTTTACTATGTACCGGGTACTCACGATTAACACTTTTCTTGCGGATATATATGATCGGGTCAGTATTGCGAGGGGCGGCCCTAAACTGGAGCTTATTTGATTAGTCTAAAGATATGCCGATAAATTACTGAAATATTGCATTTTTAGCATCTGTGTATCATCTACGAATACACAGACGTAATGTCCGCCCCCAGTCTTGTAGCGCCGACGTAAGCACAGCACTATTCGCCCGTAATCCATACAAATGTGTCGCTACAACACCGGTGTGTAGCCGCAAGCGCGTCGCGCCCAGAATTACACAGCGGTGTTGTAGCCGCAGGGAAAGTGTTAACGATTTTGAAATTTTGATTGCCGATATATCGAACCAGTTGCATGGCTCGTGGACACGGCGAAACTTCAGTTCAGTTTATGTGAGTACCCGGTACACGGTAAAATGTATAAATTCCGTGACAAAATTAGTTTAAAATCAGTATGTTGTCTATTTTTATATCGAAACTAAGGCGCATGTTGGTATGTATGGAGGTCGCCCGAAGTTCCACTTGTGCGTCGTAAGCAATAAGCTACAAATCAAAATTATCTCCTTTCGAAAGTCAAGTGGAACGCACGGCTGGTCTCCTAGTACTATCCGCAATAGCGTGAAGGTTTTTTATAATTATATTACTATGGTCCATATCAATACATTTTAATGAAAAAGTAAGCACGACGAGTTACGAACTCAGTGATATCTGTACAAATATAAACCAATTGACTGTTTAGATTTAGGAATAAATAAAAATATTTATAAATTCAAAATACATTTGTGTTGACGAGTATTCAAAAGGCAAATTGAACGTCAATTATATTTATCAATTAATTTTTATAGAACAAATTAAGAATTCTCACCAATTGATTACTAATATTTGAATTTATTGAACTAAAGCATTTTTTTCATACATTTCTGGGAAACTAAAAATTAAGCTATTTTCGTCTGACAATTAACTGTATTAACAATTAAATTTAACAAATAAATAAATATTGTATGAAAAAGTCTATAATTTTATGCAGTGGTTTTTAATATTAACCAGAAGACGAATCAAAGCCAATGAAGTGTTTAATTTCACATTGTAATTTGAACAATCAGAGCATCTGACTTTGATTGTTCGATCATCTTGTCAAAACGATGCTTACCTTTCTATTAAAATGTAATTAACAAGGACTTTACTATAATGAAAATAGATTTAGTTCCAGTGTGCAGGGCTCAGCGGGGGCGCGGCGGGCCGGCGCGGACTGGCTCCGGATGTCACTTCTTGGCGCCCCCTACGCTCCCGGAGTTACCCGTGTTTGCACCACTGTAATTCTAGAAACAAAAAGAAATTATGAAGGTGGGTGAACTATAGTTCGATCGGGGAGGTACCACCGCTGTGGTACCTCCCCGATCGAACATACTTGTGTTCCGGTTGGAGAAGTATGGTTGCCGGCTACACTTTGAAGGGAAACGACCATCTTAGTCCTCAGAAGTAGCAATGCGACTATGTCCGAACTCAGACAGGATTTCTGTCGTGTTTGTGGTTGTACTTGGATGTCTATGGGCTGTGACTACTTAACTTCAGGTGGTTTGCACGCTTATTTGCTGCTCTTCTCACTTAAAAAAAAAACAAAATCAATAACAATTGTTCATTTTATGTTATCTAGAAACTAGTCACTGAACCAATCACAATATTTTGTTTCCACAAATTTCATCATGAGGTATGTAGAAAGTCTACACAAGATCATTACATATCCTATCCCCTTCTCTCATTAACTATGTATATAATGTTTCAGTTCTACAAAACCGCTGTGACAATCACTATAGAGTCAATCAATAGAATTAAACTCTATGGTCATTAATCCGCCTTATGATAGTAACACTGGCTAGTTAGCGACATAGCTACATACCTGGAAGTACTGGGCCCACGCCTGCGCCTGGTCCGAGCCTCCCTGCTGGTTGTTGCCTTGCTGTTGCTGGTACTGGAACATTCAAACCCTCCTTTTAATAACCATTTGAATAATACTCTACGACTGTGGCATTTATATATTAGATTTAGTCAGCGTTGCAGGAGGCTTACTAAGCTGGAGTTAATTCTTTAGACTGGACATGTGCCGATGAATAACCAGATGTAATGTCCACCCCCAGTTTTCCTTCTTTTATTACTTCAGTGACGTCGAATTATGAATACAAGATCTGTCGCGGTGGCTGACAACGCTACTAGTCGTAAGGCATAAGGCGACGATAGTCGCTTGGATGCAAGACATCATGATCGTCGATACAGAATCGCCATCAGTTTAACTGCAACTCGGACATACCCCGGGCCAGCCCTGCTGCTGTTGCTGCCACTGCTGCCACTGGTACCATTGCTGCGCGGTGTAGTTGGCAGGCCACTGTCCTTGCTGCTGACTGTTGGCGCCTCCTCCACTGCCGCCACCCTTGCCCTGCTGCGGCTGCATCTGCTGCTGTTGCTGCGGTGGCTGCTGCTGTCCACCCATCTGCTGGTTGTTGCCCGCGTTGCCCGGATTCCAACCCCAGTTGCCCCAATTGCCCCAGCCTGTACACAACACGACTCGGGTTCAATGACTGTACTATTAGAATCTATTTTATACATCCGTTCATACCAGATGTAAACCATATATATAAAAAACCACTATTTGAGTCAAATAGTGTCTATATTGATATTACCTGATACTCAATTATTTAATTGGTTTTTGTCCATTTGTTACTCTCTCACGAATCACTTACTTGATCAATTTAAATTATGCTTATTTTATTTTCTAGTCTTGACATTAAAGAAACAGTTACAGACATTTTTTTATACAATACCTACGGCTTTGCTTAGATATTTTCATCACTTACATTGATCTCTTCTTTTAAAATTCATGAGGATGAAGTTGTGAAGAAGCCATTTAATTAAAATGTAGGACAAGGTTGAAGTATGGCATTACCTTGGTTCTGGTTGCCCCAGTTGCCCCAGCCGCCCCAGCCTCCGGCCCACTGGTTCCAGCCTTGGTTCTGGTTTTGGTTCTGATTCGGCCCTTGGTTTTGATTCTGGTTCTGGTTTGGACCGTCCTGCTTAAAATGTAACATTTTTTTACAATGCAATTAACTTACATAAGTAAAATATTGTGTAATATACATAAATTTTACAAATACTTTGACATTTTGTTATTTTATTGTATGCCAAATGAATAGCAATCGAGTGTGTAGGTCAAGCAATGTTAAGTAGTCACTGCAGATCATGGACATCGATATACAAGCTCAAGAAGGCTTGAAGTCCTATTGGAGCTCTTATGTCAATGTTTTTCCATTTTTGACTACTCCTTAAGTCCTCAGGAGTAGCAACGCGTCTACGTTCGGTCATTTATTTCGGTTGTGTTTATGGTTGGTCATGGATGGTTATGACTACTTAATATAAGTTGTTTTGCATGCTCGTTTACAACTTTTCTTAAAAAAAAAATCGCACTTTTCGAACCGAAATATAAGAACTACTTTACTGTGGATTAGGGGAACGAAAGTGATACCTCTACGATCGAGCTGTGGATCCGCCACCGGGAAGTAGGTGCATGCAAAGTTACCTTCTGGTTGTGGTGCGGGCGCGGCCCGGGCGGCGCGTTCTGGCGGGCGCGCGGGGGCGCGGCGCCGCGCTGCCA
>DWON01006535.1:0-13774 GCA_018251015.1 Phocides pigmalion okeechobee
CTACCGCTGTATATCAAGTGGCATCATATGCTCGTCAGTTCAATGTACCTGTAATAGCTGATGGTGGAATTCAATCGGTTGGGCATATAGTTAAATCTCTTGCATTAGGTGCATCTACTGTTATGATGGGTTCACTGCTTGCTGGAACATCAGAAGCTCCGGGAGAATACTTCTTCTCTGATGGTGTTAGACTGAAGAAGTACAGGGGAATGGGTAGCTTGGAAGCTATGGAGAATAAAGAAGGAAAAGGTTCAGCAATGAGTCGTTATTTCCACAAGGAATCTGATAAACACAGGGTCGCCCAAGGTGTAAGTGGAAGTATTGTAGATAAAGGATCTGTTTTAAGATTCCTTCCATATCTACAAGCTGGTATGCAACACAGCTGTCAAGACTTGGGCGCCCGTTCTGTTACTGATCTACGGGAGATGAGCTACTCAGGTGACCTACGCTTCATGAAGAGGACATATTCTGCACAACTAGAAGGCAATGTGCATGGTTTATTTTCTTATGAGAAAAGATTATTTTAATACATTGGTATGTGCATTCTAATTTAAGCAGAGTTGTATCAAATTCCTTGTGATATACATTTATCAAGCATTTTATTGTATATTTTTGATGATAAGGACATATTACTCTATAATTTGTATATTAAGAATAAACTTCAGATGAAATATATTTTCACAAAATCAACATTTCCATTTGCCACAATGTTATTTTTTATGTATTTCTAATGTTAAGTAATGGACCACAACTTGAATAAAGCAATGCAACTTAAGCTACTTAAGTTTTAATTTCCAACACATTTAATATATTTGTTTTACATAATGGTAACATTGTACAACTTTAGTTACATTGTTAATAGATCTATAATTGGCTTATCATTTTAATTTGAATGCTATTAAAAATAATTGATTGGATGCATGTGGAATAAGTGGATAATAAATAAAACAAGTTATACTAATAATCACAATTTTATTGGAATTATAATAATAGCATAAAGCTGCATGAGCATAAGTATGCACATTTGGCAATAAATATCATTGAAAGTGCTAAATAACTTAATATTAAAAATTAATATGTGCTACAGTCTATACTTAAGACTGGTGCGTCTTTATGTACCTGGGTTCAAGGGGCATTATAAATATAATGGGAAAATTGCGTAAAAGCTTTAAGTCTTTCTTTTTTATGCCTGTAAACTAAAGAATAATTAAAACTTTTCCGAATTAATTTAGATTTCAAAAACAATAACTGTATAAAAAATGAATTCTAATAAGTATAATAAAAAAAAACATTGTTTGAAAAATCATGCTACTTTTTTGTCCTCGTAATAAATCTAATAAATAGAAAAATGAGCTCATAGAATTTTCACCGAATTTGATTTAAAATTAAGATAGTTTGGGTAACGAATAATCAAAAGCAAAAACATGTTTATCAATTTTTTTAAGTCTATAATAATTTCAACATGCCTTTAAATGGACATGCAAATAGAGCTGACTTTTATTGCACCAAATTAATATAAAATAACCCATAATGGATATAAATAAATTAGTCATGCTATGTGTTGATCTTGCTAATTCATGTCAAGAAAACCTAGCGTTAACTACTTACCTGACTTTTTCACGTCAATTTGAATTACATCCCGCATACATGCACACATTGTGAAGTTTACTATAAGATATACAAATTTTCCGCATAAGCTTTTGGCCATATGAATTATTTTTTGGTTAACTCAAAAATTTTATTCCATATCTTATAGTAAACTTAGCAAATTTCAATTCATTTCAGGAACTTATCCTACAAATCATCACAATACTGTTGACACTCCTCTACAAATGCTTTATTTTATAACGCACCAGTCGGAATGCACGAAGTCAAGCGACCAAAGCATATTAAACAAATCTTATTGAGATTATTCTTATAATTACACAGCACATTCTAAAATGTTCACAGTGGTCAAAACTAATAAATTGACTTCTAAATTGTCTGATTGGGTGGACCTGGTGACCTAAACTAGGATCTACACAGCTGAAGTCTACGAACAATAATGTTTAGTAACATTAAAAAGTTAAGATTGGCCTACAATTAGTTGTGTAAAATTCGTTATAACATTGATATGTGCAACATGACAAACTTTAGTGAACAGTCTACGTTTGTTATGGAGCATTACATAAGTCTAAATGGATTAATGCATAAATGGAGGTCCACAGCTGCACCGGAACATACTAGAATTTGCTGGAATAATAGATTAAATCATAGGATAGGCCTTGTTCAAGATTCCATTTTACACATCGAAATATTTAATAAGAGTATATGAAAATTGTATTGGCATTCATAAAAAATTACATATAATTTAAGGAGTTGAAATAAGAATCATTAGATAAATTTATTTCATCCAATCTCAATACACTGAATATATAAAGTATGAAGCTGTACTTAAACAAAACAAATATTAAATATTGGACTATACCCAAGGCTCATCCATGATTCAAATCTATGACCTGAGTCAAAGATATTATATATCTCTAAATTAACAGTCTGTCTCGCAAAAGATCAAAAACACAGTCGAATACTCGACGCTCAGCGCATGTCACGCACAAACCGATTAAAAATCTAAATAATTTTCGTGATTAGTTTGTTCCACGACTAGGAATCTAGACGTATATAATGTTTTTGACTGGAGAATAATAAAAACGAATGTCGCAAAAAGCGTCTATTCCTTGGAGTCTCCTTCGGCTTCGTTGTCGTCTCGGAACTCGGGCCCGGGCGTCGCGTCGTCCTCGAATACGATCTCCTCCGGATCGGGCGCGCGCGGCAGGAACTCCTCGCCGGGGCAGATCTTCTTGAAGATTTGTTCAGCCTGTATAAACAAAGTACATTTAAAAATAAAAAGTAGTGCCCGAAAACGATTAAAATCAAATATGGCACAGCGGTCTGTAACACAGTGTTAAATGTAGTGGGTAGATACGATCCGCAATTAGGTAGACAACGAAATGTTACAAACAAAATTTCAATCGTCTCGTTGCATGTGAATAAAGAAAACTATAATAAAAAATAAACAGGGTCCATTTTAATTATGAAATGCGTGTAATTTTAATATTTTATGCATTTAATGAATCACTTCTAACTTATAATAATTTTAATAATTTAATATAACTTCGTAAAATTTTCAAGTAGGATCCGTAGGATGATACAATTAACGTCACACAATTAAATATTGATGTCACAATTTCTTGTCAACTGTTAACTTCGTTATCATCTTTATCACTATACAATACAAAACAAGCATGACATTTAAAGGTCAGTTTAATTTGCAATAAACACAATGTGTTAAATTGTATATTGGGTGATAAAACAATTAACACACGCTTTGGAACGAATGATAATACCCGTAACCGTCACGGGTATAATACAAATTATCGACGTGCACGCGAGATGTTATTAATTTATTAAACACTTTCCCTGCGGCGCTCATAAATTAGATGGAGTCAGCGTTGCGAGAGACTACATTAAACTGACGCTGTTTTCTGTTGAATGGAGATGCGCCGAGAATTCACAGAAATATTGTATTTTTCGCATTCGTGTCGTATCTACTAATACACAGACGTTGTGCCCGCCCGCAATCTTGCAGCTCCGACGTAAATACAGCACTTGTGTTCGTCCGTAATCCATACAGATTTGTACGTACACAACAGGTGCGTACGAGTCATAAGCGCTTTACGCCAAGTAATACTCATTAGTTGTCTATCTCGCAAGGAGTGTCAATATATAACTATTTTTAATCGGCCTCGTGTTGTGGTTCAGTCTGCTTGATTATAAAATTACCTATAGTATTAGATAAAATAGTATTAGATAGACAAATGAATCGTAATCTTGTGGCATAGAATAAACTTATGCTCTAAAGTTAAATATTAGAGTACTGTGGACAGTATTTTATTTATTAAAAATATACATGTTTTACAGTGGATTTTATGTCTTGAGGAAACTTATGCCTGATGAAATGTAAGTGTAATGAGAAAAGGAGCTACATCGAGGAATTACATGGATGATATTGATGATGAAGATAAGTTTTCTCTTTCCAAATAGTAGCCATCTACTCCATTTTATCCCAATGGATGACGTCAATAATGAGTATAAAAAAATCTCCTTATTTCCAAAAACTATTAAGATGTTTGGTGAAAGAATTGATAATGAAGATAAAAATTTTGATGTTGATGAACATGTCACATTATAGAAGGTTGCAAAACGTTGTTTAATATCCTGCTATTTGCCGCTTCGAACAGTCGCAACGAAACTTCTATTGATATGTAAAATTTAAGGTAAACAAGCAATGGGGACGATGTGCACAAGTACATCCTTATTATGTTCCAAGATTGCTGTGAGATGCACTTTCTATGCCATTCTTTTTTATTTTTGTCATGTATTGTTACTAAGCTATTTCAATGCATAGGAAAATGAACTTTCTTCATAAATTTATTTTTCTAAGTTTATTATTTGTATCCTTATATTTGTACAGCGGATCCAAAGCGGAATGCAATAGACATGGCCGACAGTGTAATTCATTAATCAATCGGCCTATGTCGATATATAACGTATTCATTTTGGCACCAATAGCACACAAACGTGCGTTCTCTCTGAAGACTGTGTAACGCGTGCTAAAAGTGAGCACCGCGCGGCTGCTGATATCGGCACATACCGACGGCACAGGCCTTTTTCACTATAAAACGATACAATATATCTATAAACCCGTGACCCGCGCGCTTATGGCCCGCCGTGAGAGTAAGCGTGACTATGCAATCACCCTAAGAAAGATAATGATTAAAAAAGGAATAATTACAACCATGAGGATTACGTCACGATGCTAGTGATCATGATACTGATGACAATCAGGTTTATGACGATATCCTTGCATTGCAGAAATCTATCTGCATCGTAGTACGGGTAGGCAGCAAACTTTAGAAACTAATGTCCGCCCCCAGTGTTGTAGCACCAACGTAAACACAGCACTTTTGTTCGCCCGTAATCCATACAAATTTGTACGTGCAATACAGGTTTGCAAGCTGCAAGTGCGTTGCGTCGCGCAATACACAGCTGTTATATGTCGCAGGGAAGCCAAAGCTCGGTTCACTAGGTGCGTCCCAGCCACGCGCCGGAGCCCTCAGCGATGACAATGTAACGCGAATGCGAACCTGTTCGACGGCGCGGTCGAAGTCGAGGCCGGCGTCGGGCCCGGAGCACACGTGCACGCGCTCGCTGCCGCTGCGCACGGCCGCGCTCGAGTCCTTCACGTTGTAGAACAGCGACCACAGGCACTAAAATCGACGACAAATTCAAATATTTTATTTAATTGTGAGAAATTTTGATACACTTAATAAATGTCAAGGTTTAAATGTAAAATCAGTACATCGGTTTTGAGCGCCCTGTTGGCTAACGTTGACCGGGAGAAAAGTAGAAGAAAAAATCGCTCGGCATATCGCATAAGTTAACATCTTGTAAGCATCTTTAACGATAAGTAACTAAAACAAATGTATATAAAAAAGTTTGTGATTTCAGCTCTACCTCGACTGCTACATGTGTATTCTGGTTCAAATGTCGTTGTACAGCATAGTTTGTGATTGCTTTGTCAGTTAAAGTGATTGCTGGTTACATCTATGTTTTAAAAATACCCAAAGCTAGAGTTCTTCATGGTTCTGCGACTGTACCATCGACACATGTATTTCTGCCTCGTAAAACTGGTATAAAGCCTAATGGGGACCCAACAGTTTCGGTTACAAGAGTTTACTCCACACATTAGACAAAGAAGTTTTGGGGCATTCAAATTTAGCATCAAGAGTAACATCTGTTATCGAACAGGACTAATCTAGCTCAGGTAGCAGTCACATGTTAGTTTTAGCTATATGCAAACACTAACCTTAGGTTTCTCAGAATCTTCAGTCTGGTCGCCGCCGGTCATGTCGAAGATCTTCTCGGCGTACGGTCGCAGATCGCTCTCGGCGTCGTTCACCTTGTTCGTTATGAAGTACACCACGACTGAAATAGTGCAAAATAATTATTTCTCTTTGTTCTATACCAATTTTTTTCTCTGTGTTCCAAATTTACATTCAAACAATAATACTTTTTAATTTGTTATTAAACTGTGCTGCATTGAAAAAATCTAGTTCATCTGGAAGGTCGTTTGAAATCATAGTTAGAAAAATGCGACTTCATAATCTTTAAAGAGAACAATAGAGAAATATAATAATATAAAAACCACAGTTTTAAATATATTAATATTAGACCAAATCTGTGAGTCATATATTGTCATCACATAAAAATGTCACAAAAAAGTAAAATTACTTCACGGGTACTGCAGCTTAACAAATAACTACAGCAAAAAGTTAAACGACCGGCCGCAGTTGATTAGTTATACAACACGAAGTCGTTTCAAAGTTTTTGCTCCACTCCTACAAGTAAGATTTAAGTACGTGTGATTAACCTTATAAAGATTAATTAAAAATTTGAGTGTAAATAGTATTTATGACAACAAAAATGTGATAGGCGAAATACGATGGTTTCCGCCGTCGTTTTGCCAAATATTCATGATCAACGTATAATTTTAAAGAGTTTTCTTAAGGTTATCAAATCATAATGAAAAAGTTTAACATTTTATTATTACTGGGAAACGTCATCCTTAAAATGTTATTTAAGGATAGTAAACACCTGGGTAACGCTATAACGATAGGATATACATAATAGAATTACTCACACAATCCCTTAGGGCAGGAGCCGGTGGCCGGCCCGACTTCAAGCACAGTAACAGCATTGTCGCCCTCCGAGAGCGGCGGGAACCGGAGCAGGGACAAGGGTTCCTTCTCACTCTGCATGATAGTGCCGTTGGTGATAAACACAGCCTTCGATATGTCGGAGCTCTCGGCCGGCTCGGTGGAGATCAGATCCTTCGGGCACTCGTTGATGCCGATGACCAGGTGGTCGCAATTCAAGGTCTTGGACTTGCTGCCGATGACCACAACGGCCCTGCCCTCATCGACGGTCTTCGTCTCGACAGTGTCAATGGGCCGATTCAGGCTATACACGCCACCGAATACCGCGCAGAGCCTGAAAATCAATACATCACATATTCAACCCATTTCAGTAATCAACGTACATTACGATAAACAAGTATGCATTGGTATTGAAAGTACATTTTTATATACACTGTACATTTTCCCTGCGCCGTACACTACTGCTGTGTATTCATAGATAAAACACGGATATTAAGTTTACAATTGTAGACGTACCTTCAGTCTAAAGAATAAAGTTCCAGTTTAAGCCGCTTCCCGCAACGCTGGTTCGATCTAATCTAATATTTGAACGCCACAGTCAAAGTGTTAATTATTTAATAAAGAATATACAGTAATTAATAATATTCTAATAAATGTACATCTTCCAGTTACTTCTCTTGTTGACTCCACCAATACTATAAATGTAAATTTTTGCCTTATAGAAATAGAGTTTGACCTAAATTCAGCAGCGTTCAAATTTGAAAGCTCGACAAACACACTTTCATATTTTTTGTTCAGAAATGTTAATGTAGAATATCTTTTTAAACAAGGCTTTATTAAAATGTGTCTAAAAAAAAGATTTACATTGTTTGTATATCATGTTGCAAGAATAAATGGAAAGTGTCTAGGCATCCACGTCGTTTTTTTCCAAACCATTGGCGATTGCGTCACGTTTTAGACACTGTAATGACAATGAGATTACTGATCTCGAAAGAAGCTGAGTTTTTCTTTTGAAGTCACAACTAAATTCATTGTAGCAAATTTAACAATAAACAGGCCTTTTTTGTGGGGGCATGTAGGGCTACCAAAGGAAAGTTTACAAATATTAAAAAATATGGCAAAAATGGAAGAATTTGAACAAAAAAAAAAGAAATTTGGTAACCTTTACAAACAAAAATAAAGCTAATAGGTCAATGTTATGTTAAATCAAATTCAATGGTCTCCTATTAAATATCTTTGACACTTTGAAGTATGTGGATTCATTATTTAAAAATCATCACTTTACCCCGGACCAAAACAGTGAAGTTCGTGAAACACGAAAAGGTTCATTTTGTAGAGTGAGTGAGATTGTTGTAGAGAGAGTCAAAATTTGTAGAGTGCTTCAAAATGTATGTACCTACCTTAGTCGGAGTGTATTGAGAAGGAAAGTTATTTTTTATATTGTTACTTACCTAAATATAAATTCACCTTTCATTTCCAAAGATATTGTGTTTTAAAACAATTAAAAAAATGTTATTCTTTACTCTATATACAGTAGCAAGAGGTGGGAAGTGATACAAAAAATTATGAACTGATAAATTTCATAAATTAGCGTGCTTTCAAAACAAAAATGGGTAGATATTTGTCGAATTTTGCAAATAATAATGTTACCATTGTCGTTCATGAGCCTCTTCGTAATCACCTTACCAAATACCAAACGAACGTGCAGTCCATAAACGATTACACCTTCCCTGGATTATCTGTTATCGGCTCCATATGGACAGAATTTACGATTCAAATGGATCACGTCAAAGCTCGTCTCATGTGTACGTGAATCAACAAGCAAATCATTCCATCGAAATACTTAAGACTTTCTTACGTTAAAAACAATTTTGGCAATGGTATTTCCACGGTTGAACCGTATATGAAAATACCGTAACTCAAAAGTATTATTTTCTTTTTAATTGATTTAATTACAATAATTAATAATAATTATGAAACTATACACGTAGCTCGTAACACTACGAATATACTGTTACGAGCTACATGTGTGTATAGTTTCATTCACCGAGTGTCAATCGATATAATTGTCCTCAATTTCGCTGAAGCTTCGCATTTTATTACCGAGACACTTCAGGGAATTGAAAACTGATTGTACTTCATAGTTCATATTAGCGCACAAATTTAATATACCGTATGTCCTGTGATTTAGTATATAGTTTATTACTTGCTTTTAGTTCAATCTATTTTTATCTAATTTTAAAAAATGCACCCTTGAAATATTTTTATAATTTGCGTATAAACTATATTTGAGACATTTTTATAGTTTTTTTGAAGTCTCTGTCTTTTGAAGGCATGGATCGTTTTGAATTTGATTTTGATTTTGAAGGCATGGATCGTCAGGAAAGTACATGCTAGCGTTTTCCATAAGTCCTCGAAGGTTTATGGTATTTCTCAATCTGCACTTGACTAGGGTGCTGGACTATGGTCTAACCCTTTTTAATCTGTGAGGAAATCGTTGATCTTTCAAAGCAGGGCTTTTTATGGGGTCACGAGAAAAGAAATTTCGAAAACATCGAAAATTTGCCATGAAATTTTTTTTTTTTTAAAGAAGGAATATAATAATAAATTTTAATAGCCTTTAAATTTTTTGGGCTTCTTTATAGTAGGTCAAATTATCCAAATATAAAAAATATGAAATTACAACTTTCAAGAATTAGCGTGCCTTCAGAATAGACATGACAAAAAAGGCCTGATTAAAAGGTCGCTGATGATAAGCTCTGATGGCTACCGTGATACTGACTTATAGCAACAAGCCCCGATATTATAAGTTACAAATGGTAATAAAATAAGATCTCCTTATCTATTTAATCTTCAAATTTAATAGGTGCGAAATGATGAGTAGTGAAAACGAATGAATCTTAATAAAATTGTTTGTAAAGATAACAAAATGTGAGTGGCGTTGCATGCAACGTTAGAAAGTCGTCTTATTTTTGTGTGCGCGATGCACATCTGGGTCACTGAACCTCGCATCAGTTGCCGACACGTTCATGGTTAATCATTTTACAGTACGGTTTGACAAACTATTTTTGAAAAATATTTATATACATAATTCCTAATTTAGTAGTAAAATAGTAAAGAATAATTTCTTTGAAATTTGATTTGTAAAATAATAAATATCCAGAGACAATCGATAAGTAATATATCGAGAAGTGTTACTGAAAGGTAAATTGACGTAATTACTTCGTCAGAAAGATGGGCCTTTTACAGTTATAAAATGAATAATGTCGAAACGTATTCTGGTTGAACCTAAAGCAGATTCAAATTTTTGGAACATTTCATCTCAGTCCTCAGAGGTAGGAACGTATCTATGATCAGCTTTAGGCAGAACTCTTTTATAACTGGAATTGGCTACGGGCGACCAGACAGTGACCACACAAGTATGAGACGGGCCAAACGCTTATTTTGTTATTTGTATTAAAAATAAATGGTGTTTCACACTTTCCCTGCTGCGTACAACAATGCTGTGAGTAACTTGGCGCAATGTGCTTGCGGCTTGTACACACCTGTGTTGTACGTACAAATCTGTATGGATTATGGGCGAACAAGTGCTGTGTTTACCTCGGTGCCACAAAACTGTGTATTCGTATATGATACACAGATGCTGTAAAATACAATATTTCGGTGAATTGTCAGCGCATTTTCAGTTTAGAGAAAAGAGCTCCAGTTTAGGCCGCAAAGTTTAGTTCTTGCAATCCTGGCTCTAGCTAATTGGTATTTGAGCGCCACAGTCAAAGTGCTATGCAAGTAAATTCTAGAAAAGTCCTTTACACCAAATTCCTAGGTACTTCACGAATTATTTAATATTAAAAATATAATAATAATATCCTATTCATATATTTTTACTTCACTACACGCTATTTGTTTTATTGCTTAAACATGTTAGTTTTTGACACAACGATAAACAAAGTTCGTACATGTTATGTAAATCACAAATAGTGCAAATTTCGTGCGGAAAGATATAGTTAGTGTTGTGTGAAGTGATATGAAACAAAAAAAAGAAAATGGACTAGACATAACATGGATTAATCTATCACTAGCAGCTGTCAACCATTAACCTCCGCCGTCGCAGTTTAGCCGTGACCACTACAACGACAATTTAAAATCGTTAATCGTGAATACCCGCTACATAGAAAAATGTGATGATATTAGTTTAAAATTTAAACTTGATCATCATCATCGGGGGACGTCGAAGCCTTTTTGAGCGAGTGAATATGGGCATTGATGTAAATCATCTTTGTCCGTGCCTGAATTTAGGGCTTGTATCCTGGCTTAACTGTGATAGCCGTCACCCACTGTGAATTGTGGGACAATTCCTGCGGCATGCTCAACTCCCGCTGCATCCGCCGTCCGCCAGCTGGTTCCGCCCGACGCATGGTTGCAGTGCAGCATTAAGGAGCTTCCAGAAAGCATGCGTCGTTATCAGCTCAACTGACCTGCAGAAGCACTGCGGCAGCTCCCCACTGCCGTACATGGGCCACAGGAACGGCGTGTTCCCGTAGCGGCCAAGGCTCATAAGGAACTTCTTGCACTCGCGCACGCCCGCCAGGCACGGCATGGCGTCGGTGCCTCCGGCGATCGCGTACAGCACGTAGTGGATTAAGTTCGCCGACAGTCCCTTGTGGGTCAAGTACTCCTTGAACGACTTGTCGTTCCAATCTGCGTGACAGAAAACGTAAATCAAATATTATATAGTATTTAAAAAGCTGGTATACGAATGTAACGTTGACGACGTACGCGAAAACCACCAGAACTATTTGAATTAAACATATATTTTGTAGACATTACATACCTTAGTTACAATATATTTCAGCATTTACTATGATTTGACGTGGTGTCGGCGCAATCCAACATCATATGTATAATCTAGCAGCTTTAAAACAAATTTATTTTCTATACAAAATTATTTACATGACATATAACTACTTCAATACGTTTAAACCAGCTCTTTATTTTGAACGACGAAAACAATTTCTACCTTATGTAGAAATTTATTAACATAACCGAGAGTTTGGTTTACTCCCTCGCCGTGTAGGTGAGTATACCAACATGAGTAAACGACTTAACCATTCTTACCTTTAAACTCGTTCTCCATTTCCTCCTCGTTATACCCAACAATGGAGGTAAGCATCTTCATTAGCATCCGTTTCTCGACGATGCTGACCGCCTCCGTGGCGAACACATCCGCGCGGGAGCACGGCACCGGGGTTAGCTTGTCCCCGAGCCACGTCAGCACGCGGGTCACACAACGGAACTCCGCGTAACGCGCAATGTTCGACGAAATCAACAACTCCACCAGCGGCCCGCGAGAGAACAGGAGCTATGCAATAAAATCATTATTGTATATTTTTCCATTTTATGTAAGAAGAGTAGCAAAGGAGCACGCAGGTCATCTAATGTTAAGTAGTAACTTCAGTCCATAAACATCCACGTACAATCTCAAACAAGAATAAAGTCTTATCTTAACTGGTTTTGAGTGTAACTGGCTACCGCATCACTTAACCGAAACAGAAGAGTTGCTTTGTAGCGAATAAGCGGCGGTGGTAGTACTTGCCCGATGGAACTATAGTTCTACCACTTATCAATTCCTTTCATGTACTACAACAGTAAAAGTGCACCCGAGGAACATAAAAAAATAATTTCTTTAATCACTACATTAGTAGATAATGAAATGGGCGTACAATCCACTCACTATAAGTGATCACTGAGGAAAAGTTTATGGGCAGCATAAACTTTTCCTCCCAAATTTCAAATAAAATACGTGTGAAAATCTTTACACTGGAATACAACAGAATGCAGAACCAGAAGTAAGTATATTGTTTCCGTTGACGCCATCTCCAAAGACATCAATCGCTTTCATGAATGGAAAGATGAGAATCGGCTACCCCGGTGGCGTAGAGGTAACAATGTAATTTACGATTCCTGACCACATAGAACATTGAGACGAATTTAGATTTATGTGCTGGTCCTGTTCGTTAGCATAATCGTCTTTGTATATGAACCATTCTGATAACCTTCTGATCAAACCAAGTATTGGCACATTTAAAATCGAGATATTGCATAACAATTACCAACAAATGCAATGCCACATGAAGTACATATGTAGAAAAATCAGTGGCAGTATCTACATTTAAAAAAATTACATTGCACCGTTTGCCAGACTATTAAAAATTCACGGTATATGTACCAGCAAATTACAAGGACACGCGAAATAGATCGTAAAAACTTTATTCGCTTGCCTGTTAGCTCGGCCTCTAGAACAACGCATCCTTTGTTATAGACACAAGAATTTTATGATTTAACCTGACTAATGAAGAAAATCTGTAAGCAGCTAATCTTGTTGTAGACCATCTCACGTGGATCGTAAATTGAAACTTCACAAGAATAACAGCGGAATATTCATGACAGCAGAGAAGTTGTAACTGCTTTGAAATTTAAATTTAAATACTTAACTGCACAAATTTTTGATTTCAATATTTAATTACATCAATGTTGTTACTAAAAATACCTTTTCTTAATTGCTAATAGAAGTCTACCTAAAATAAATGAAAACCGAAGAACCAGAAACATATTGTAAAATTAAGTCTATTTTAGCAAACTAGAACCACAGAACAGCAAAGTTACACAGCTGTTTGCGATTCAACGATTGCATTACGTAGGTTTTTAAATCAATATAATGTACAACGGTTGTAAATATAACCAATATTATAGATAGGCATCGAAACAAAATATCGTATAACAATTTTATTTAGATGTCGAAAAATTACTGGAATACGGAGTTGACTAAAACGAATCTTGGTTATCTCGTTAATGTTTTGCAGGTTAGGGTTTAAAAGGGTTAGGCCATAGTTCACCACTTTAGCTAAGAGCGGTTTTTTTTTTATTATACTTTACATAAATATGCAGAAATTATATATATATATATATATATATATATATATATATATGTATACATAAATTGAAAACTATTAGTGAGT
>DWON01006536.1:0-13774 GCA_018251015.1 Phocides pigmalion okeechobee
CTTAAATAGAACTTCTGTTCTATTTGAGATTGGACGTAGTTGTCCATGGGCTGCAGTGACCACTTAACATCAGGTGGTCTGCATGCCCATTTCTTACTCTTTCATCATAAAAATAATAATAATAATAAAATGTAATAAACAGACAATTTTACATGCTACATTAACACTAGTATTAACCTGTGGCTTTACACGCGAAAGCTTAAGCTTGTAACCTTACATGTTTGGTGTAAACTATGTATCAAAAATAACACTCTATGTCCAAAGTCGAGGTAAATTAAACCGATAGTTTATGCGTTAAAGAAACACAAACAAATAAACAAACGAACAACGTTTTAATTTTATATAATAGTAAGGTGGGAGGACTATAGTTCGACCGGGGACGTACCACCGCCGCTCTCATAATCCGCCGTAAATCATTACCCACGTTTCGGTTGAAGAGGCGCGGTTGCCGGCTACACTTTGAAGCGAGGGGACCATCTTAGTTCTCAGGAGTAGCAACGTATCTACGTTCCGACCTCAGATAGGATTTCCGTCGTGTTTGTGGTCGTACGTAGATGTCTATGAGCTGCGACTAAACATCAGGTGGTTTGCATGTTCGTTTGCTGCTCCACTCGTATAAAAAAGTAAGTAAGAAGTAAGAGAAGATATGATTTTTTGTAACTATTCTACAGCGGGTGTTTCGCTACCAAAGTATAGTTTCTCTTTGGGAAAACTCTTTACTTCTGGTCGCTAAGTTCAATAACCTACAGAAAGTCTGAACATATATAAAAGATTTACCGATTGTTTGATAAAGGCACAAATTGGGTTTAACAACAGCTCGCTAACTCGAAGCAAAGTGTGGCTGTCATGCTCCACGTATCTTATCTTACTAGTTTTACCCACGGCTGTGTTCACGCCTATGTTGACATAACGATCTATCTATACATCTATACATATAATAAAACTTTAACTGATCGCGTAATCGCTGTCTGTACATGGCAAATATACTTAACTATATATAACTGGTTGCCTTTTTTTTTAACCCAAAACAATGTTTTTCTTTTTGTCTGTGTGTCTATATATCTGTATGTCTATATGTCTGTATCTCAACATATCTGTATGTCTGTATTTATATATGTAGGTACTTTTGTGCACGCTAATCCCCGAAACGGCTTATTCGATTTGAACGCAGTTTTCAGGATTATATTATGATAGGCTTCACTTAACCTTTAGTGAGTTTTTCATTTCAAACGGTTAACAAATAAAGAAATTATGTCAATTTATGTAACACGTGAACGAAGTCGCGGGCAAAAAGTCCTACATTCCTATAAGTCATGCAACTCTATTTAAGCTTTACATATGTTTAAAAAAATCTACAAAAGGACTTAAAATCGGACATATTTTCATTTTCAATGAGGTGTACCATCTTTCATACAAACTTTTTGACCCTATTTAACCCTTAAGGAGACGAGTTCTCAAAATTCCTTTCTTTGTGCTCCACATAATCCCTTATATGAAGAATTTATATGCAATAGATTGTATAGTATTGTAGTTACAACCTTTACGACTACGTGTTGATCTCTGATTCAGTCAGTCACCTCATTTATATATAGATAAATTGTATGTAGCATATGTATATGTATGTATGTAGATACTGTTAGCACACTCTGTTTATTTTCACATAACAACAAACTTGTTATATAAGTAAACGATCTGGGAAATATTGGAAAAGGAAACGATGAGAATTAATAATGGAATAATCCTTAGGAAATGACGCTGATATTTTACTTGGAAAGAAATATTTGATCAATGTTGTTTTTGTTGTTCAAATAAGGATAAACTTTGTATCGTTTTATATAAGATTGCAAGAAACTTGTATTCAAGCTACATATAGCTTAATTAGTTTCGTACATCAGAATGTAAGGTTATCCCTAGAGCCTAAAGACATTCATATCAAACTTCCATACTGAAGTCATATCTGAGGTTGAACATAGATTGTTCTTTCTCCTAAGGCGTGAAATGGCCGCGTTGGCTGTTGTATGAAAGTCATGCTTCCTTTATAGGGAATTTAACTTCATAGGGTATTAAGTAATTACCATAAATTTTTTAAGTAATAAAATATGCAAAGTAAGACCGAAGACGCAGATGCGGACGAGCTATGTGATCGGTAAGTTGGATTTAGCACCAAATAAAACCATTTTGAACTCACAATTTCCAAAAATCACAAATGACCGGGAATGAAGCCTCAAATCTACGAAATAATCCAAATTTCAAACTACGGCTACAGCTACACACTTGTCGTTAAAACCCACTATGAATTTAATATCATAAGCCGTGTTGAAGATAATGATCCTCATATTTATCGACACGAGGTGCAGTGCGCAAATAGCATTAGATGCAATTTGTGATGCAAGCAACATGATGTATCAGGTGCCGCGGGCTACGACTTAGCCCCGGAACGTTCAAGCTAGTTTCAATCTTCCCCCAAGCGGTGTATTACGCATCGTTCCTACTAAAACATATAACTACATCTATTTTTTGTGATATGAAGAAAGAACATGTTTGAAGAGAAAGTAACGAGTGTGCAGGTCACCTGATAAAAAGGACTCAGAACTCAATCGTGCGAGTTCTTTTGAGAGCTTCATTGGATATCCATACGTAGATTTCTGCTAAGTATATTTTTCAGACAGTTGTTCTGTATAAAGGAAATGGAAAGGAAAACAAAATAACTTACACATATATTGTTTTCTTGTCAAAATTGGTTTAAAACATATATTAAGTATTATACATTAAGTAAATAATCGCTTAAAAAGTTTTCATTTTGATACGCTACTCGATAGCTTTGAAAATAAAATAAAAATTTGAATAATCACATTATGGTGCCCAGAATTTACCATTTTGATGTTTAGTGTGTCCATTTTACTCTTGTCAGAAAGGCCATTCAAATCATATAAAATTATTTAATTATCGGTTCATCTGTTTTGAAGTAGAGAAGATCTTAAAGGAACTAAAATTCTTAAATAAATATCGTTCACTTTCCACAGACACACGCGTCCTTTCCACGACGACGATTTTATTTTCATGACACATAAAATAGCTGCAGGATTAAAAAGTGTCTTTAATTAATAGTTGTAATAATACATTAATCTAAATCAATTAATTTGCATGAAGGTATCGTAATTAAGGATATCACACAAGATTTAGTCAGTAATATCGTAAATTGCAAATCCTGGTGATCGGCGTACAGCTGCCATATCAAAGTCAATTAGAATTAACTCCGATGGATTAGATTAATTGCTAACTTAGGATTCTCTATACACTAAAATATTGAAAAGATGGTGGAAATACTACGGAATGTAACCAGTTTGATTCTAGTTGATCTATCTAGATGATTACAGATAGGTACTTTCTATTCTGTACTTTAAATCGCTATGTATGTATATTAGGTAATTTGTTCTCTCAGTACCTTTGCATCCCGCTTCAACTTACGGAGTCGAACCGTTAGATAAATATTTATGAAGCTTGTAGACATCTAGACACTTCAAAAATTATTACATACATGCCACTAATATGGAACTTGTCTCGAAAGTGGTCGACTTTCCGACGTGGTACACTACACTACGCTTCGAGCGAATATACGGCTAAGGATTTGTTTTAGGAAAGAAAATAGTGGACAGAAGTTACTTGTGTAGATCTTAAACTATTTACAAAATTTAAAAAATTCGAGTGCGATCAGTTGGAGGATTAGCTAGTGGTGAAATTCCGTGGGGGTTTCCGAGTGTCAAGGGACATGTTGAGTAGTCGACGCTACCGCCATCGATATATGGTAACGGTTAAATCTTATCATAGGTGGTGTTTCGACAGGTGGTAGAATAGTACGGCCAGGCAGGTACAATCGCCGCTCTCACAGTACATCGTGAAGAATCGGTATTTCGTTTAGAAATGTGCAGATGCCGCCTGTATTCAGAAGCGTGACGAGCGTCTTAGTCCTCGGAGTAGGAACTCATCTACGTGCTACCTTTAACAGAACTTCAGTCATGTTTGAATTGTGTATGTGTATGAGTGAGTGGATGAGTCGCAACGACCATTTAACATCAAGTGGCCTATCAGCTTATTCTTCCGTTCTTCTCACCCAGAGTGTGAAAACAATTGACGCCCGGCTAGTAACCCGCATTGGAGCAGCGTTGTAGAATAGATAAGCACCACATTTTACTGATACTCACGTTTACCGATTCTACGTTTTTGATTGCCGTTATTTCAAAACGGTTGTATGTTTATGATCAAGCCTAAACTGTGATGGCGAGGAAAACACCCCGGAAAAAAGTAGAAAGTATAAATTTCGCGATGATTTTTATTTAGAATCGAAAGTAAGCATAACTTCAGGTGGGCTGCACGGTCGTTTGCGTCTCTTTCACATAAAACTTTTACTGTGATTATACTTCAAATATAGATAACATTGTTCATGACAAATACGTAGTTGTTTATAAATAAAAACTTAAATAAGTTAGCTCAATATTTACTGAGTACACATAAATTGCATTCTTAAATAAATTAAATCTATGAGAATACTAGTAAAATTGCTACAAATTACTACAACTGAATGTTAATCTTCTAAAATAAAATAAAAATAATGAAGTTCTGTAACTTTACAGTTACAAAATTACGGTGTATATCAGTGTTTCCCAATGTGGGGCCTACGCCCCAGGTGGGGCTTTGCCTAAAAAAGTTTATGAAACACTGGTGTATATTAATAAACCTTGGTTACTATAATCTTGTGCAATAGATGGCACAAGATACACAAATATCATAAGCAATATGTAGAAAAGCATCCTTCCACGATGTCTAACAAAGCACGGTCATATTTTTTTATTTTGTTTATAACTAGGCACCTATTCGTTACTCCGTTGCGGGTAAACAAGTGCTTAAGGAGTTCAACGTTACAAATTGACAGTAAGTATTTATAAAAAAATCTTCCTGCCTCAAAGAGAAATTCGATTAACCACATGTACAAGTAATAGCTTACATCCCAGTCATTCATATGTGGAAAATTGTGTAACAAATATACACATATTATAAACATACCCATTGCAAACCTTTTTCAATTTTAGTTTAAGTCTTACGTTTGGATACAGAATATTATGGAATGTTTACGCGGGAAAAGATAGGAGGTTCTCGTTTCTGCTTCTTGTTAATAGATGTCGCTACAACGAACAGCAACCACAGAGATAGCTCCTGTTACATAAGTTATCTCTACTTCTTACTAGATGGCGTTGTTTTCTACATTAGGCGTAGCATTTGTATAGTCATAAAAACTATGTTACTTATCCTATCGTTAAATGTTTAATTTGTTTCACCGTTTTTAAGTAAAAAATATATCGATAATATTTAAATTACCGTTAATATGTTAAATTGATATCTTTAACAGCAAATTCTATGTATTATTTGACAAAAAGAATTGGAAATAAGTACTTTAATATATAGTAAGAAAAATCACTTACCATACAGTTTCCTTGAACACAAATAGCTCGGAACCCTGGCTTAGTGCACGGCGTACCGTCTGCTACCAACGCAAGTGAGGCATAAAACTGCTGCCCACGAGGCCTGCAGTTCAATGTACATGGCGCGTTTCCTGTGAATAAAAAAACATATTTATTTTGAGACGAAGCCATCTAAAAAAAACGTAAATTAATAATAAAATATGGCGTATGGTTGAATTAATTAACAATACTCCATATTTTATATACATATATAATGAAACAAACAAACCAAGCATTGAGATTTTATTTGGTAACTACAACCCATTATAGTTTCGAGCGTGACCACTGTTGACTTTCAGCAATATTTTTTATTACGTAGTGGGTATCCACTTGTGAAAACAACAAATGATGAAAACCTGCTAATACGAATGTATTTGTTTGTCTAATTTAAAATATAATTATGTAACCAACATCAACATATTTTTAATCAAGATAGATTTAGAATCTTAAGGCGTTGAAGACGAGGCGGCGAAAAATGCTCCAAAACATCTTTCTATTTTTAAAAGTAAAATTACAATACAAAAAAGTTTATATTGTGTAAATTACATTAAATTTTACGTTGAAAATAATTTTCGTTAAATGCGCACTGCGTCATTTACAAAACCGGCAATGTCATTTACAGTCAATAACAACAAGCAATAAAGCTGCGGTTACCTACATAAGTACTTATTGAACTTCATATCATGTGAGTGAATACAAAATCAGAACAAACGAATTCAATATCCGTGAATCCTCAATTCCGACCACACTCACCGTCGACGTATGGTACCCATGTGTAAAAGCGTCCGCGGAACGGTCTGCGGTCGTACACCGCGCACTGCTCGCCTCTCGAGTCGCGGAGCTGCCCGGGGCACGGCTGCGAACATTGTGCTAATTAGTTATTGGATCTGCTGGTTATTGGGGCTGAAGCATTGAGGTTTTATTCGTGTCACTGCACTGCTTAGGTTGCGGTGGATGTAGATCTTAGAAATGGATTATAATGGCAATGATTAATGCATTGAGGTCGATTTAGAATTTCATAAAATAATTGTCCTGTAATTAAAAGTATTTTTGTCGTAACATGTTCATCTTTAGAGAGTTAATAAGTTTAACGCAATAAAAATTATATTTTTGTAATGATTGTTGACAAAGTACTGGTAATAATTTTAATAGCAGGTTCGTTCGACGCTTGATTTTCTTTGGCAATTATTTTCGTTAAAAACAATATACGTTGAATTGACATTTAGTTGTATATTGGCATGTAGTTATTACTAAGTTGTATTAGTAAAAATATAATAAAGTTAGCCTCATTAATCTAATTTTAAAATGTAGCATTAAAATATCTATTAATCATACTGAGCCTTACATTTCAACAGACAGGAGTTTAAATTTGTGAGTACTATTAATACTTATAATTTTATTTTAAATTTGGGGAGTTAATGTTATATCATTTAAATTCTTTTACACCATAAATATATAGATAACAAAAATATGACAAACTGTAATTTTAAACTTGAGATACAGATTGGTATCTCTAAAAAATCTTAAACAGTTATCAGTCATTTACGTATTGATATAATACGAAGCAAAACTAGGTTTCATTTACACGGGGCAAATATAGTCTAGAAACGATAATATTTCTTAAAATATTATTATATGATTGATGTACACAAAAAGCTTATAGAAATAATTATTACTATATCTTTTTAATTGTATATAAATAATAACAAAACTGTTTTTGAACTTTCGTGACGCTTTTTCTTCGCACATTCGTAATGTTGGTCCGATCATAACGCATTTAATATGAGTTTGGATTTTGCTTTGTATTTTGTCCATAAAGAAGTATAGTTACAAGTAAGATATAGTTTATTTATATAAACGTGTGTGTGTGTTTATTAATAAATAAACAAAACTTACTGTCGTGTTGCACTCGTGGTACCGCCGCGCGAGGCCGGGACAATCAGTCTCGCTTCCAATGTTGCGTGCGCGTCGTGGGCGCCCTACACTCCTTGCGAGCTTTCTTCTCTTTCTGCTCCGACGCCATCTGCAAATTAAATAAGAATATTTTAAAATATTATTCTTTTTCACGTGGCTTTTGTCACGTTATGTCGTTATTTTACAGTCTGTATGAGTCTTGCGCAGACTATTTTAATGTAAGAAGAGCAAACGAGCGTGCAGACCATGTGATTTTAAGTGATCACTGCAGCCCGTGAACATCCAATAAGAACGTTGTAAGGTGGTGGAGCTGTTAGAGCTTGCCCGGGGCGGCACCACCACCACCCTCATAACCCGCCGTAAAACCACATGTTCTTCATGTATTGTGTTTCGGTTGGGGAGATGTGATTGCCGGATACATATTATTGGAGGCGGTCATCTTGGTCCTCAAGAGTAGGAACGCATCCGCGTCCATCCTTAAATAGAACTTCTATTTGAGATTGGACGTGGCTGTCCATGGGCTGCAGTGACCACTTAACATCAGGTGGCCTGCACGACGTTTCTTACTCTTTCACAATAAAAAAAAACTTAAAACAGGTCTGGACTCCTACCCGAGTTCACATGTATATCCTTTGCTATTCCTAAGTACTAAGCGGGTCGCCTCGCTTGTAAATGTAGCCAACAACCGCATCTCTCCAATTAAAACACAACAATTGAAACAAATTAACACGCGAATCCATACGTTGTGAAATGAATTATATAAATCGAAATTTGATTCTTAAGGAGATTCTCAAAAATTCATACTTTCTGACAAAAAGCGAGAATAAACACGCGCTTTGTTCGCATTTCAAACAAGAAACAACAACAGAATGCAATCGCTCATCTTCAAGTTTCCGTGTCGAGTTAAGAAATGTTTCCAAAAAGATCATACCAAGGAAAATGGAACAGTGCATCTGTTTACTCTGAAACGTTACAAATTGTTTCGCCGACGGAACGGTCTGTTTACGTCACAAAGTACCTACAACGAGACAATGAGTGGGCACACGCGAACTCTTTAACTGGTTCCGTACTACGGAAAGTATTAAAGTGTGTTGAAGTTATTGTTGGTACATGGTTACATTATTTTTTTTTTTTGTAAAAATAGCACAGGCTCCAGAAGAAGTTAAGTGGCGCAAATATGTTCCACTTAGCAGTGATTACATATTTGTTCTGCTTAGCCGTTCCGCCAAAAAAGATTTTAAACAATTAGTCCAACGTTCCATCGACGCCGCTGGTGACAAGCGGGCCGGTTCATACTTCGCGTACAAAAATGCGTATTCAACGTGGGAATGCAACTAGCGTCCATTGCATTATGACGCATGGTAACCGACTCCCTTTACTTGGTTCACGTGAGGCTTTTATTAAAATTAGTTTTAAGATATTAATTATTGTAACTAACATGTAAATTGACAGTAGCGAGCATTTATCAGATGAACTAGACGCTAGTTTTGCAGTCTAATATTAAAAAAGCAATGACGATTTCTACAGGAATAATTGGATTGATGAAAAATTATTACTTGTATAGAGATGTGACGATTTTTTTCATTGTGAGAAGAGTAGCAAAAGAGCATGCAAACTACCTGATACACCACATCCACGTACAAACACAAACATGACCGAAGTCCTATACGAGCTTGTACGTAGATGTGTTGCTACTCCTGAGGATTAAGGTGTTCGCCTCGCTTCAAAGTGTAGCCGGCAAGCGCACCTCTCCCACCGAAACACAAGTAATGCTTTACGGCGGATTATGAGAGCGGCGGTACCTCCCCGGTCGAACTAAAGTAGATTTTTACAAGAGTTATTGGATTGATGGAATTTTATTATTTATGACTCAACGATATGCGTACGGCCACATGTGCATTCTGTATGTGAGTGCATTGTTTCGGGGTACACTCATCAAAGCTTCCCACCGCGACGGGACGCCACACAACTTTTGTCTCGTAATTAAAATTATGAAACTGTTATATCATGTCATAATAATATCACCGCATTCATTGCCACGAGCCGCCCACGATTGCTTTTCTTTAATTACTTCTCGTACTGGATGATGATACCTTCTGCGTAACAATGCTTCATAGGGCTTTATTGTTTTGATTGAATTTTAGAGGTATCTTGATTTAGTGGTTAGTGACCCTAGTTGTTAAACGGGTTGTAGGTTTGATTCCTACTCCGGTCAAATATTTGTATGATATGCACGATTTTATCTGTCTGGATGTAAAATATACTATTTAAATGTTTATAACTTATGTCGTCTATCAGTTGTATGATCACCACAGGCTATGACTAGTTAGGGATCAGATGGCCGTGAGTTGTCCCTTCTACTTGGAAATTTAATAAGAGGCGTTGATGACGGTAATACATTATTCTACAATCTTAACAAGGTAATGAAATCAAGTAATAGAATAATTTATATAACAATGTAAAAACTATACTAGAATCTATTCCCACAAGACAAGTTGAGGACATAATGGCTTTCAAATAGCTTGATCATTTTACGAGTAGTGATTGCTACAGCATTGTATAATGAAAAACGATTATTTGATTAATTTTCTTTAAACGCATCGTATCATACGCTCATTAATCGTTAAATCGAAGTAATATTAAATGAGAAGCGTAACTGTTTTAGTTAACGTTTTCTCTGCGGCTACAACATTGCTGTGTAATTCTGGACGCGACGCGCTTGCGGCTCCTACACAACTGTATTGTACGGACAAACTTGTATTTATTACGGGCGAACAAAAGTGCTGTTTTTACGTCGGCGCTACAAGACTGGGGGCGGTTATTAGTCTGTGTATTCGTAGATGATACACAGATTCTAAAATATATATTATTTCAGTAATATGGCGGCGTATCTTCAGTCTAATCGAATAAGCTCGAGTTTATTGCCGCCCCCCGTAATAACCGGTCATATATATCCGCGCCGCAATCAAAGTGTTAACAATGCCATTGACGCATGCGTCTCTGTTCAAACTCTCGTAAATTTACGGCAGAAACATTCTATTCATCGTAAAACCGCTATGAAAATATATTTCCAATAATTTTGGATAGTAGGTTGCACGTATTCTAACGAATCTATGTAACATAGTTATATAATAGACAAACTGTAAAGTACAGATCAAAATTAAGGTAAGCTACAGAGCGTTATCGTTGAAAATACGTAATGCTCGACCTTTTTACTATTTACCGGGTACTCATGATTAAATATTTTTGATTTTTTATCGCCGATATTTTGAACCAATTGCATGGTTCGTGGTCACGGTAAACTCGGCGGTGGGAGAAATTGTTGACCAATGCCAATGTTAGATGCTATCTAACCTACGTCTATTACGTTTTTCTTTTTTCAGTTCCATATCACGACACACCACACTAACCATATCTTTATCGGAAATATCGGCAATGAAAAATCAATAAAAATGGAAATCGTGAAAATTGTATAGGTAGTAGATTCGTTAGAGTCCGCCCAGGGCGGCACCATTGCCACCCTCATAACACGCCATAAAGGAACATGTTTTTCATGTATTATGTTTCGATTGGATAGGTGTGGTTGCCGGATACACATTATCGGAGGCGACCATCTTAGTCCTCAAGAGTAGGAACGCATTCGCGTCCATCTTTAAATAGAACTTCTGTTCTATTTGAAATTGGACGTGGTTGTCCATAGGCTGCAGTGACCACTTAACATCAGGGGGCCTGTGTGCTCGTTTTTTACTCTTTCATAATAAAAAAAAAGGTAAATTGTAAAATGTGTAAATTCTGCGATATTAGTTTTGAAATCATATAATATTAGTCCATTATATTATCTATTCTTCCCTTATTTAAAAAAAAGACATATTTTTTCTTTGTGTTGTTTCCACGTGAAAATAAATTTCCTTAAATCTAATTAAAATATTTACGTAGAGTGTCTGTACACCTGGCCATGTCATTAGCTACGCATTATCCTGCTTTATTTTTCTTTATACATTAAAAAAAATAAATGTAACTACATAAAAAGTACATTAAATTAAATTCTAAAAAGACCCACTTTATATAGTACGAACAAGTCGACACTAAATATACCTCATCAGTCATACAAACAGTATTGCTATGAACTGAAACTGTACATCCCAGATACATTAATTATTCTCATAACTGGAAACCTATTGTTACCTCATTCGCCATCTTGTTAACATGCCATTTGTCTATTGATTCAAAATGATACACACTGATTCAGCTATTTCTTTAATGCATCAAACAAACAGAAATCCTAAAAGCGATGCAAACAAAAAGATAACAATCGTGCATTAGCAAAGGGTCTTAAGATTCGTATGCACCGTTATTTCGTAACTCGAGCTTATCGCTGGAATATAATAGTCGAATATAAAATTTAACGTGAACACCTTTTCTATTTGTTTATAACAAAAATGTCACAAACAGTTTTAAATATTAAACGTATTTAAACAATACGTGTATTTTAATTATAAAATAACAGGGAATACATACGAGTACTATTAGGTATAGATATATATATTCAAAGACATTGCATCAAATGATATTCTTAGTATGATTTATAAAAAAACGTATTCGGAAAGTAAATTTCTCCATAAATCTACATGCGCTAATCTTGGTGGTACAAATAATAAAAGTAAAAAAAATATTTTTACATTATATATTTACACGCTATACAATTTATTTTTGGTAATGTGTAAGGGAGGCATAAATTGGTATGAGACGACATATCGTCTTTTTAATTGGAATATGTAAACTGGTACTAACGTAACGTATAAAAAATGTGTCAAATGTTTCAAAAACAAGTCGCTCAAAGCGCAATCTGTAAATGTATGGATTTGCATTTCATTTACGAATATCGTTTTCGAGTAAATCTCATCCTGAAAAAACTGGGCAAGTGTGTGTTTAATTTGTAATCAGAATAAATATAAATAAATCAATATAAATACGATAAGTATCAACGTAGAACGTATCAAATACGCAGCTACGAACTAAGTTAGAATGTTAAAAAGTTGAGCTAGTTAGTTAAAAAGTTGAGTTAGAATGTTAAAAAGTTGAGCTAGTCAGTTAAAAAGTTGAGTTAGTACGCTCGTTTACACCGAGCGACGTGTGTAGCCTGTAGTCTTGATCATGTGTAAGGTGCTTTAAACGACGTCCGTCAATCAAGAACGCTGTCGAAAATCAGTTGTAACTTGTAATCCCAAACACGAACGTATGTTTCTTGTAACGTTCAATATTACCTTAATTTGGTATGTTGGACGCGAAAAGGGCGGGCGGGGTCAGCTTTACACAAGTATTTAGCCTTTGACCCCGTGCGAGGAATGCGACTAAGTATGGAAAATTAAACATTAATATTATATTTACATGTTTAACATTAACTTTACATGTTAAGGAATTGTCCTTATTAACATTTTAATTACAATAATAAAAACCTTGAAAGTAATTAAAATTAAAGCTTGACCTAACAATATAAGGGGAATCCGTGACCTTGCGGTATGGAGCTAAGAACACTAGCCGGATTCCCGTTGAATAGAATAAGAATATAGAAGAGAACAGAGCATATAGAAATATATCGGGGGTGCTTCGGACATCAGAAGCGATACTGCATGGATTTAACCAAATATAAAGTTAGCGACTTAGTCCATTAAACAATTACGGCAATCTAGTATTACAATCATAATAGCAATTATATTGCCAAATGACAATAGAAAGAGCTAGGACAGTCTATTGAAACAGAGAGCGGTCCATGTATCGCGACGCATCCGAATATAATGCCTCCCGAGCTAGTACTACAGTCGCTTTTTATAATAAGTTCAGGTAAAACGAAATAGGCAGGTGGGCCAATCAGGTGATTTCGTCCGATTCGATGACAACATTTTTTTTCAATCTACCTTATTTTTAGCGCAACTACCCTATTTTTCTTGAGAGCGTCAACAATAGCAATAATAATACTCTTGTCACCTGCGGTGTCGATCAAACGTGGGACTAATTGTTTGATAAACAATTGTTTTTTTGAAAATGAATTGAAGTTGAAGTTGAAGGGAATGTAGCTTTAATGAATAGAGGCGTTTTCATTTCATGTCACAAGCATATTTTAGTTTAGTCATGACCACGAGTCTGGTTCGAAACATCGGTAACTAAATTAGTTAAATTCATTAGTGGGGATTACACGTTATACATATAGTGGCATGTATCTCGCGATGATAGTTGTTTAAAATTGTAAATTAAGTAAAGGTAAAGGAAGTCTGGAAGAGATCGCTACTGTAGCGATAAGACCGCCTTTTGGTCACCACTACTATATTGGTTTTATTGTATTTTCT
>DWON01006537.1:0-13773 GCA_018251015.1 Phocides pigmalion okeechobee
CGTCCATCCTTAAATAGAACTTCTGTTCTGTTTGAGATTGGACGTGGTTGTCAATGGGCTGCAGTGACCACTTAACATCAGGTGGCCTGCATGCCCGTTTCTTACCATAATTAAAAAAAAGATTAATTTAAAAATACATCTCCGCATTACTGAACGTAACACATCTGACACTATGCAAGAATACTGATGATCAAGCTCGAACGATTAAGCTCGAGGAAGGAATTCGATTATGGTACCAATTAGCACTTCAACAGATGCGTGGGCGCGGGAGGTCCGACTTCAAAGACTGAGGTGACAAATTACACGAAAATATTAACACGAAACGATGCTCACCCGCGTGCTATGGTTTTGGGAAACTTCAAAAGAAAATATCCTTTCTTTGAAAGATTGTTATGTATTCAAACAACTTCATTTCGGTGGCAATACTATGTGTGGTTAGTGAAGGTGATCCAACAATAAGGAAGCTGACACTGCCGGACCTAGAATCCTAAATTAGCTCATTGCAGTTCTTATGAAGGTAACTCAGCATTAGGGGTGACTTCTTATCCATTTTTTATTTATTTATTAAGTTTTTGCGCAATAAACATAAAATTAACCTACATTGCATACAACTTACACAACTAACGAATTAAAAATGCCATCCAGAACTGCTTGAGGCATAGAGCCCAGAACGCTAGGGGCTGACTTCTTAGAAGATAAATTTAAAACAGGGATGACGGATTGTGTGGAAGAAAAAGAAGATAAAAAATTGTATGATTATTTGATTCTTTTTATAGGTTTGTAAATACGGAAAAATAGAGCTGCAAGCTTAACTAAGCCACTTTTTACAATTCCTCTTTTCCAATACCTGCTACCATCTTACGCACAACGCAACCAATTTTGGGGTGGAGTGGGTTAAGTAAAAAAGGGGCTCGTTTAGCTAAAACCCCAATTAACTGTCCCCGATAGGGTATAAACAACGAAATTGGGATATCTAATGGCGCCATGTTTTGCCCCAAATAGCTGTCTCGCTAAAAAATACGAAGCCACCCACGCGAGCACCCATCTGTAAAAAACTTATTTTATCTATCGAGTTCCGTAGGAAACATATAAGATATATTTTAATAGAAGACAAGCAAACGAGCGTGCATACCATTTAATGTAAGTGCTCGCTGCTGTCCGTGGACATCCACGCAGCCTCAAACAGAACTGAAGTCCTGTTGTAGACGGCTGCTTTGCTACACCCGAAATCTAAGTGTTTAAGCAATAAAATTGCTTTAAAGCAATTTACGAAGCCCTCCTTGGTCGAACTATAGTTCTACCACCTGTCAAAAAAAATGTTAATAATAAATAGGGTTTTCTTTTTATCCTAAGGACCTCTCCTCTGAACTCAAGTGCCCTTTCAAAATCCGCCCAGAACACTTAGCGAAATACCCACATAAGGTCAGCCTTATCAACAAACGCGCCGCCGCGCTGGGTGGCATCAGCGACATCTAGTGATAAATCATACGATAATTGCACAGATAAAACAATCGCAGCGCTCAATTCGAAAAAAATACGCCCAGGACACGTGTTAACCTGTCAACAATTCTTATATTATCTGTATAGTTTTGACATCTTATTTAATGTGCCTAACACATTTTAGCAATTTTGAATTTTAACTTTGAATTAAATTTCACAAACATATCATAACTTTCAAAATATAAAAAATTGTTTCGCTTATAAATTTGCGCGATGTATACAGATTTTTCTAGACAGGTATATATAATTCCCTGTTAATGTCTAATAGGGAAAAGTAAACAATAAAGTTTATCATAACTTTACAATAGGTATGTCTTAAAGTTATCTTCATAAGAAACACTTACATTCCTTATTTCTTTATCTATCTCATGGATATCATTTAAATAGCACCAAAATGTTGATTAAATTGAAAATCTTATGTTCCCACAATTTAGTACACTATTGTCATCAACATGAAAATAGAGTAAAGCAATTTGTATGTTATGTCTAAGACTCAAAGTTTAATTTCACTAGTTTCATATCACAACTAAGGGGTATGGGCCTACCCTCAAGTGAACAATCGCTAATATTTGTACATAATATTGTTACAACTATTCGCTGTTTAGCAGTTTATAGAGACGAGCGCAGCTGCTCGGATACATGTCAATTAGATGGCAATTTTGGACTTTCAATTTGCAAGTGATTTAATTTTTGTTTTAAATTCGGATTTGACATGTTTAAAAAATAAGTTTCTATTCTATTTGACAGCGGGGTCGAATATCGATGAATTAATAAGAATCCATATAAATCGATTTTTATTTGCGAATTATAATTACAATACGAGAAACATACGAGTAGATAGACAATAAAGAAAACCTTTATTTTATGGACATATCAGGAATACCATCGCATTTCTAATCTCGGGTACCTCTACTGCCCTCATTTTGCGACATAGTAAAATAACAGTTCGACCGTGGAGGTACCACCGCTGCTTACATAACCTGCCACGAAGCAGTTCTCGAGTATTGGTTGGAGAGGGACGGTTGTCGCCTACACTTGCAAGCGAGGCGACCGTCTCAGTTCCCGGGAGTAGCAATATATCTATGCACGGCGGCTGGGTTGACTTTAATGTTTTTATAGGGTGGACGTGAATGTCCAAGGGATGTAGACATCATTTAACATGGCCTGAACGTTTCTTTGCTTCTTTTTCAACATAAAAAACCACTGTAAGTGGAATTCCTGTACTGTTTGTAGTTGGTTGCAGATGTCCATTACGGCAGTGATTACTTACCTGAAGTGGACTGCGTGCTCCTTTACTACTCTCATTTCACCAAAATAAAAATAAATCAACGTTTTAATTCCACATCCGACAGCGCACTGCATGGGAAAAGCGTCCGGCCGTGCAAACGTGCAAACTCACAAAAAGTGTTATTTCAGCGTGGATTTGTTATGTCTGGCCGGTCGGCCATCAGTCGGCCATCAGCCGGCCACCCCGCGAGCTGATGCGGCCCATCAAAGGGATTGTCGCTGTGAAGTGAGCTGTTACAGAGCTGCGGATACTGCGGCTCTCAAACGGACATCATCTATAACCTATACAACCCACGTAATAGACTCTCCCGTGGTTACAGTTAATTTCTATATATGTCATGTGAAAAGACATATTTAATTATTATTGTTATTTATTAAATCGTCATAAATGTAGTTTCTTCGCAAATTTAACGTTATAGATAAAATAAAAGTATTTTCGCAAAGCAGAATCTAGCTCATATTTCTTCGCTATTTATATAATTGTGGTTAAACTGTTTCGATTTAGTTTAAATTTAGTTCTTCATAAAATGTTAAACAAATATTTTGTTCGATAAAATAATAACAATAACAGTAATCTCGAAATACTATGAAACAAAGTCCCCCATTGTGTCTGTCTGTCTGTTCGCGATAAAAACAAAAATAGTCCCACAGCTTATAGATAAAGTGAGGTAATTAACTTATAGATATTTAAGGTGGGAGAACTATAGTCCGACTGGACTATCCGCCGTAAAGCATAACTTGTGTTTCGATTGGAGAGGTGCGGTTGCCGACTACACTTTAAAGCGAGGCGACCATCTTAGTCCTCAGAAGTTCGAGCTCAGATAAGATTTCAGTCGTATTACTCGTTGTACGTGGATGTCTATGGGCTGCGACTAATTAACATCCGGTGGTTTGCATACTCATTCGCTACTCTTCTCACATAAAAAGTTAATTATCAGATAAAGGGTTGAAGTTTGGTAGCCGCTGGCACGCCGACCTTGGCCCTAATGCGTCGCGCATCCGCATTGCCAGACTGTTTATGTTGTGAATATAGTTAATTCCTCACTTTACTTTGTTTAGGCTGCGATTTACTGAACGCACTTTAATCTAATCGAAAATACTTTGATACTTGATTGAAACGGTATTGGTGGAACGTCTTTGTTGTTTTTTAAATAAAATTCAAAAACTAAAACCCATTTATGTTATAAGATGCTCAGATGATTTAAAAAACTACTGGTTAATAATTATATTGATATTTGTTTGGTGTTTACTTAAATAACTTAAATATTATAATGTTACTCAACTTACTCAACATATAATACAATATAGGTACTAAAGGTAAGTAGATACTTCGAACCTACGTATTTCTAGATCACTATTATTATGCTAAGGTTTAAAAATTGAAACACAAGTTCCCAAATTATAGACAATTAATCTTTCTAGCCTGAGGATATATTTATTATGCTGACTTAATTTTGAATAACACCGACATTTTTATCCCAAACAACGCGGCCAGTACCTACCTTAACATATTTCCAAAAAAACGTGTACAAAGGTCTTTTCACACAAAACCGTCTTCACTCGAGTGAGTTTAAAAAGTGCGTGCATTAACTTTTCAAACGCTCGGTGCGCCGACGCGACGGTCCCGCGCGGACAAAACGCACCGCTAATGACTGCGAATATCGACAATTTGCTACGTTCGATTGAACATCATCAATGCGATTTGTACCCCACGTACAAGTTCTTAACGGCTGCTACCCTTTGCAATGAAAAATAAACTCTACATTAAAGTATTAAGAACACTTCTCGGGCCGAAAAAGGAAACAATGTTTGCAGAATAGAAGACATAAGCGACACATATCGAGGGCGAATGCCATAAAATATTATCATTTATCATATAGACGTGTTTGTTATTGCAATAGCGGTTATTGTGGTAAACGTCGGCGTTACCATTATTAATAATGAACGCATGACATCTGCGTGTTACAATTTCTTATTGTTTGTCCATGTTGTGCAGCTTTGCTTAAAACGTGCGTAAAATATGGCGGCGAAAAAGTTGACTTTTTAATAATGGTGTAACAAGGATTTTTAGTAAAATTTATAGCTCTTATTTATAGCTCTGTATGATTGTTATACAACTTACACACAATATTTTAACATTAATTTAAGTTTCAAATAAACTTCAAAATCAAACACAAATATTTTATTTAACTGTAAGATTTAAATAACTAAAATTGTAAAAACTTATAAAATAGGAAACCAGGGAAGGAAACCAGGAATTTAAAAATATTTTCTTTGTATTTTTATTCATTTGGAATAATTACCGCTTTGCATGCGACTAGAACGATATGTATATTTTTATAAAATGGAAGTAGCTAACGCACATGTAGTCCGCCTGATGACAAGTGTTTACTGCGGACCATGGATCTCTGTAACCAAATCCATGAAGAAAAAGAATCTCACCTGAAGTCAATTCCAAATGCGTTACTACTCTTGAGGATTAAGATATTCGCGTCGTAAATGGGTGTGGTGGTAGTACCACTCCGATAGAACCGTATAGTAATCTTGCAAAACTTACTTAATATAATATTATAACAGTAAATGAAGTTATTATAAGTTTTCTTAATAAAAAAATGGACAAAGATTACGTTTAATATTGCATACTTTTACACTGATTTAACGTGTGCTAAACGAATAATCCAACATACATTATTAACATAGCGGCAACCGATCAATCATAGTCAACACAACAAATAAGTTTGTCAAACAATCCGCTAATCCATTCATTTGCACAATCAATGCGCAGCTTGGCAAAATGGCCGCTATAATGTTGCGAAACATTCGTTTAAACGGGGGACCGGTGTTTATCGTTATTATTAAGTTGTAACTCGAATTTGACTTCCGCACATTCATCACGCGAGATAAAGCCGACATTCGACCGCTGGGGACAGAGCGTGCCAAATCTATTCAATTCACGTTGCACTTTTTTGTCCAAAAACCGCTCTTCGTTCCACCGGGCCGTCCATGATGGTTTTATTGCGGGTGCATTTTCGAAATTATTGGGCTCTCATTCATCGGTGACGAAGTTATATGGGAGCTGTAAAACAATAAATAAAGTGATTGTTTATAATGTCGGTCGCCGGACCCCATGCGAGCCGGTTAGTCACGCTGCGGTCACAATTCGGTTGTAAACCGATGATGGTACATTAAAAGCCATTGAAAAGTGCGATGACGAGTGGTATTTAAGTAATAAACGACGCTTAGTGCTCGTTTTGAGACAATACGTTTAGCGTGATGTGGTATGGTTCGGAACAGTGGGGAGCTGTAAGAGAATTGGTGGTCAGTTATCACCGTGACGTCAATTCTGCATGGTCGAGTTTTTATTGAAACCACAAGCAATGCAAACAATCAGAGAAATGAGCCGAGACCCAAATAATGAGTGTAAGATCTCTTCGCAGAAAACTCAAATGGATAATGTGTTCAATTGGTTTCATCCCCAATTTCATGCACGTAGCATGTCAGTTTCAATGAATCTAGTACACATTTAAATTCAAGTACCTATTCTAACTTTTATTATAACTGTTCCACTAATTCCCTGTCCTCTGTGTCCCAATCTTCGTTTAGTTTTGAACAAAAACATTATTTATATAGTCGAATATGTAATTTTTCGGTATAGGTTATATAGGTATAGGTACAAAAACGTATCTTATTAAGGTACTTAGTCTTCTCGGTTGATGATTCAACCATTCAAAATGCTCTTTATACAAACGTCTCTTTACATATCAATTATTAAGCCATTTATCTAAAATAAACTAGTCTTGATAACTTCATATCTTAAGGGTACCTAAAGCAATAATGTATGGAATAAAAAATAATATTCATAAATCTACTACCAATGTGGTACCTACTATGTGGTATTAACGTTAATAGTATTTTTTTATATATTTGTGTAGTGAACACTGAATACCGAAAATTACGATATGGCATGGATATCTTAATACTTGATCAACTATAAATTTCAACTATTTTGATTACACTTCGGCTCTTAATCGACTTCAGCTCTTAAAAAATCTACTTTCTTCATAAGTCATACCCTAATGATATAATAATATAAGATAATAATACAATACTTTTACAATTAATTGATGTTTAACTTTAAAATGCAGAACTTGCGATACGAAAATTCTTCAATAGTTAAGTTATATTTAGAAGCCATCATCCATGTTTACCCCTCCATAGAATTCTTGCAAAAAATAATTAGTAAAAGCAACATACCAATATCTTCAACTATGTCGCTTGGTGACAAAGACATCAACGTGCTCAAAGTAAACAAAAATATGTTTACTTTGACAACAGTCAAACAACAGATGTTTTTAAGAATTTTCAATGTTTCAAATCTTGTAAAGTTTATATATTATATTCAAAGTGATATTTAACATCAAGTTAATATACACTGTTAAATTCCATAGTGAAAGTCACCTCCACCTATTTCCAGGGTAAACCAATTCTTGTTTCGGTGGAAGGTTGCGGTACACCGACCCGACGTATTGGACGATCTTGTTAGTCCCCAAGAGTAGCAACGTATCTATGATGAAGAACAGGTCGGACTCTCGTCCTAAATATATAGTCACAGTAACAGTTGACGGCAATGATCACTTGCCACCAGGTCTCTTCAAACCTTTTTTGCCACCAGGTCAGCATGCTCTTTTGCTACATCATAATTATGAAAAATATCTTATTATTATTGCTTATATTTCTATTTTGTATTTTACTTTAAAATGTCATTTCTCCTAACTCAGAAAACAGTAGCTAACCATCAAATTGTAACATGTTGACAAATGACAGACTCCCGAGGGAATAGAATGGGATCATTAGCGGCTAGTGCCTTACGCCCGAACCGCCTGCCTTAAACCTGCCTTAACCGAAACAATATCATTCCCACAGGATCGTATTAACGCCAGCTCATTGCTTACTACTTAAAGTACACGACTTCTGGGACAGTTTTTGGATGCCGACAGCTTCAGTTATTGTTGGTACGTTCAATTGTCGATAATAACAAAAGGTTAGCGTAACAGAAGTGAGATAATATAACGTAAATGCTATTTAATTAATGCTAAACCTTTACATAGTACAAAACAAAACCGCTTCCCGTTATTTTTAAGATTAAATCTTTTAAACTATGCAATTGATTTTAATACGGTTTTCATGAATAGTCAGAGTAATTAAACAGGAAGATTCATATGTATAATGCATATTATACATGAGAAAAGCCGAAAATTTCAAATAATTATAATATGACGTCGTAAATGCACTAGTTCGAAGTTAGCGTGGGTCGCTAATGTACATAGTATTAATACCTATTTCCTAATAACGATTTATAATCACCACGAACTCTATTTTTGTCACGCCTACCTATATCAAGTTATTTATCTTATAATATTGTATTTTCCTATCTTTATTTAATATATAAGAAAATAAAAGATAAACGGTTTAAGGATAGAAAAAATTGCATGATTAAAACTATTCAAGATATAAAACCTATACAAATACATCTTTTAGGCAAATAGTCAAAAGAATTTATTCAACTATTGTTTATAGAGCGTTTTCTATTAGGCAACACATAAAGACGTCAACGTTGAAAGTCTCGGACATTGATACATTTTACATAATCTGCTTAACTGGGAAGATTTATTTAACGTAAATCATAAGTCAATAGTCGGCGGGAACTCTCCGCCGCCTTGCACAAAACCGCCGGATCACTTACCGCCACTCTAATGCTATTGTCGTCAACACGCATCTACTAAACACGTCAAGGAATCAAGCAAATTCAATGCCAAAAAGCCTTAACTCAATCTCCACGAATCACCAAAAATTGGACAGTTTATTTAACTCAGTAAAGTCCAAATTGAGACCCGAATAAATTCTGTCGGCCTCCTTTTTCCTAAAGGGATAAATAGAGACGTCGGAGCCACACGGCGCAGCAAAGCGGCCGCCGCAAAAAAACGCACAATAGATCCAAGTTTTGAACACAAAGCGACATCGGGAAATAAATTATTTCATCTGCTCAGTCCTTTCACGATAATATTGGCAAATGTTTCCATTCGAAACGGGCCACGCCCAAACACCAAATGGACGGGATGAAATTAAAACGATCCACGAATATGATCCCTACAATTGGGGATGGAGCGGCGTATTTCGCGTGGGGCGGGCGGGCGGCAGGGCGGCGGTGCGTCACAAAGTCGACAGAAAGTCACTATTTCTTTAACAATTTTTTCAGCTACACCAACATATATTTTGACTGTGATGTTTTTATTATTTTTGTCCGTGATTCGCTTTAGGATCAATGGCTAACTATCGTCAGGATTTTTTCATAAAGCTTCCTCCCGCGCATGTCGAATGTGGCTTCACGCAGCGCATGCGATCATGTGAAACCTATTCCTAGAAATGCCGACAAACACACAAAGTAATTATCTAATGGGGTGCTGTGTTGATTTTTTCCAGTATTTTGGCTTCCGTTCATGATGTCGGCCATTAATCAACGATAAACAGCACTAGAAGCCATAGACAGTGCGATGTTTATTTCAGCGGTGAAGTCAGTGTTACTTCATTATGGATTCACAAATCAATACGTAACAGCGGCCGGCTTATAATTTATCCGTGTCCGTAGATCAAACGGTCGGTAAACTTTTATAAACTGTCGATTGCATCTCGGATCTAACATCGAACTCAGAAACCATGAAGTTGATGTATGTAGCAATTCAAAAGCTTCGCAATGTTTGTATATAATGCAAAATCATGAAAGATTTAAGCCAAAAATAGATATCCATTAGGTTTTATCCTTTCTCTATGATACTGTAATTTAATTTTATTAGACATAAGTATATTTTAAAGGTGGTAGAGCCGTTAGAGCTCGCCCGGGGCGGTACCACCGCCACCCTCACAACCCGCCGTAAAGCAACACGTTCTTCGTGTATTGTGTTTCGGTTGCGCAGGTGTGGTTGCCGGATACACATTATTGGAGGCGACCACCTTAGTCCTCAAGAGTAGGAACGCATCCGCGTCCATCCTTAAATAGAACTTCTGTTCTATTTGAGATTGGACGTGGTCGTCCATGGGCTGCAGTGACCACTTAACATCAGGTGGCCTGCATGCCCGTTTCTTCCTCTTTTGCAATAAAAAAAGCCTATTTCCATTCTCGTTGTAATTTATAAAAAAATACAAAATAACTTTACTTATTATATCAGGATTATTCTGATCCACGATGCGCTACAGGTTTAATATATAATAAATAACGTCAGGAATGGTACTGTCGAGGAATTTTATATCTTAAAATGTTAGTGCCACAGGAACACCTGCGTGTCCTCCTGGTACACTTACAGAGTATCTTATGTTGTATATCTGTATAGTTAAAAACTGTACATAATATTTTTTGCCTGATGTCTACCTACATGGAATAATCATTAAAATTGCTACATGGACATTAACTAAACTTTCTCAAAGAGGTAGAACGTGCTTTTTTTCTAAAATTTTAACGACTCTGTAGATATGTATACACCCTGTGTAGCCGTCAACCGCACCTCTCCAACCGAAACACAAATAATGCTTTACGGAGGATTATGAGGGCGGCGGTGGTACCTCTCCGGTCAAATTATAGTTCTCCCACCTTTACTACTTTGAGATACGACACTTGTCTATAAAATGATATGTAGGCCTGTGCCTATGTAATTTAATGACAGTAATTGTTTAACACTCTTTACTTCACAATGGCGCACATGGGTGCAGCTTGCGTCAAGCGGCTTTTCCGCGAACACAACGTGACAATGAGTCCGGAAACCGTACAGTAGTGCAATTGTAGTGCTTGCGCGAGCCTCCGTTGTTCCTCGAGCCCAGTACCAGCCCGGGACCAAGGGCCGTGCTGCAGGGGGCAGCATAAATCAGATGAACAAAGGGCGAGATAGAAACTGCAGAGTGACAGTTGTTTTGATAAGGACTAATGTGTTTTAAGCGCTCGCCACCTTTTGTTCCTTTTAGAACAGACGAGCTGCTTTTAATATGTAATGTAATGTTTCAATTTTAATGCCTATTTTGTGTACGTCAACAAGATTTATGAGACTGTGTTTTGGACGATTTTAAAACTAGCTTGCATCGGGAAACGTTTCAAATCACTGATGTGTTCATTAAGTTCATCAGATTGTGATTAAGTAGTTGGTCTAAACCTATACCTAGCTACGAAGTGTTTAAAGAAAAGTTTTGATTGATAACATAATTGTCGAAAATGCATCGACAATTGTGTGTTGAAAATGCCACAGTTTCTATACTACTATATAATACTCTATATAAATACAATTTTAGTTTCTAAAAAAACTAAAATAGAGGAACGAGTACCTTTTTTAAACAACATATTATTTTATTAAACTCAATCTCTCTTCTAATATTAAATATGTAATCAATAACATCTATTTTTAACTTCAAGATTAATTCAACCTTTTCTTTTTCAAAATTTTAAATAAAAAATAAAAAATCGTTTATCGTGAGCACCCGGTACATAGCACAAATGTTTAAATTCCGCGATAATATTAGCTTCAAATCATATCATTGAACCTTATCTAATTTCTGTATACATTTTTCCCAATCAGGCCACGCACAATCAGCACGGTGCCACACGGATGTAAAGGAAAAAAGGTCTGAATTGTCATTTCCATAGGAACAAAAATCGTTGTCATTGTCCTTATTTATAATCCGCTTCTGTTCCAGTAGTTTCTAATTTCTAATCAAATAGAAACAGTTTCTTCAATTGAAACATGTTGTTCTCGTTGCAGACAATGGAAATCGTGGGTCCAGAGTCCTCCATTGTCGAACACAATGCAATAATGATCGCCGCGTCAACTTGACAAGTTTTATTTGCTACCGTTACCAATGCTGATTTAGTACTTTTTTTCAAATGGTACCATTAGCTCGACACGTCTTGCTTTAGTTTCAATCCTTAAAATGTTCTTTTGTTTTCTCATATTTTCAATGGGAAACACAAATTTTAGGTCCAAGATTAATTATTTGTCATGCCCGCTCACACGTTTATTTTTAAAATGGGCAAAATTTACATACTTATAATAATACATTTATTAATTAACATAACATGTATTGTCTAATAAATTGATTTTTATTAACTCACCGTAGACATGTCTCTATGTATATATTTTATTCATGACATCATCGCTTATTACAAAAGTAACAACTTATTGCTCTGCAGTATTTTATGATTCGGTTGGACAGGTGCGATACACGGCTACACTTAAAAGCGAAGCATGTATCTTAGTCCTATGAAGTAACATCATATCTAAATACGACCTCAGGTACAACTTCAGTCCTTTTAAATTTGTGCGTACATCACATGTACATCACATGGTCTGCAATGACCACTTCACATCCAATGATGCATGTTTGTTGGGTGCTCTTTTCACATAAAAGTATTATTTTCTGACTGGATATTCCAACCTTACTTAACAAATCTTACCACAAATATCAGAAAAATCCTTTATCCTATTCGAAGTGCATCGTAGTTACCTATGATGTGCAGTTATAGACTTCAAACAAGACTAAATAACTCTCCGAGGTTGTAGGTATATTAGACATGTTAGTTACATGTTCTTGAGAACTAAATTTGTCGCCTTAGTTGTAAGTAGCTGGCAACCACACTTCTCCAACCGAAACACAAAAATCACTTTACAGCAAAATTTAAACGTTGCAATTTTACTGGTCGAACTATAATCCTTCCGAATAAAACTACAATTTTCATTTAAAAATTTAGAAGGTAACCGACGTACCTAGAAATCATCGTAAAGCCGAAAAGACTGACCCTAGAATCCTGAAATTTGGAAAAAAGGTTTTTTATAAGCGTAACTGAGCACTAAAAAAAGAATTTAAAAAATATACATCTCTAATTTTTTATTCCATTTTGTTTCATATAAAGTGAAAATAGAGTTGAGTGATTTATTTTAATGTATTGTAATATTGACTTCAGGACGAGCAAAGTACGGTCAAAACCATGTAGTAAATATTAAATAAAGCTTTGTACACCCATAGCCCCACTAGAATGCCTTATGACATGGATGCCATGAACGCTCAAAGACAAATGCACACTCAATATCTTCTTTGCTGGGAATCGAACCCGAAACTATTCACATATCAGACCGGCATGGTAGCCGTCAAACTGTCAAATATCTAATTAACAAAATTATTTGTATGTTAACTATTATATTACTACCTATAAGGTCCAATTGAAAATCTGAACCTGAAGACACACTAAGAATTTCATTAAAATCGGTCCAGCCCTTTCAGATTCAGCCAGATTCTGTAAGGGACATACAGACACAGATTTATTTTATAAATTAAGAAGATAAGATACTGAATAGGATCAGATATGAGATCGTAAAAATTAGTCACGCGTTTCTAACGAACATACAACGTTTGTAAAATCCAAGTGACTGCTAATGAACAAAAAATACCAAATTAGAGCCGCTCCTACTGAACGGCTACTTGGGTGTCTTAACTTTGTTTGCGATTTCACGGACTAATGCTCCTCGTAGCTCCTTGTTTTGTCAATTTGCTCCAAACGCGCGGAGCATTGTGCGAGCGCATGCGCCGGTGCTCCATTACTCCCGTGAATGCTAACTACCGTGGAAATGCACGCCAAGTTAACTCTACATGGATTTGCATTGTTTGGAACGTTTCCGAACACATGGGTGGTAGCTGGCAATGTGGGAGCATTGTCTCCGTGTACGGTGATTAGCGAGGACAATATGCCCACTAAAAAGTTTAAAATTTGTCTCTTCATCAATATTGTTTTTATTTATTAGCTACTATTATACAGCTTTACATTATTTTACCCAAAAGGAATGAATTTCCACGTTTGATCGAAATTTTTAAATTATGAAAATTAAAAAATATCTACACAAGAATGTAATGTAACAATGTATACTGATATAGCAGCCCAGAGGCAACAGTAAAGAA
>DWON01006538.1:0-13773 GCA_018251015.1 Phocides pigmalion okeechobee
GACAAAGTTACAAGATAACGTATGTACGATAGAGTGTAATATACTCGTACATATATTTAACATGACAATCAAGTTTGTAGATTCAATTACATACTAGCCTTTGAGCGGTTTTGCTCGCATAACGCCATATCACGATACATTACAATAAATCATGCATCTCTATTTTTACTCAACATTTGAGACAAATGTTCTATTTTGACTCCTAAGCAATGGAGTTTCCAAAAAATATAATTGCAACATTTCAGGATACCAACTGCAATGGTCTCGGCTTTGCTTTGATCTCAGCGTCAGTCAGTCTATTTCCACTGTATATAGATTTAAATGATGACTTAAAGATCCATGTACTACAAGTTTAAAAATACAAATACATATAATTATTTGTAACGCACCATGATTAAATCAGAAACGCAAACACAATATCTCAGAGACTACCTAAGGAACTTTACAAACTAAGTTAAGATGTTTCAACTTTACTTCCTGTTTCCGTCAAAACAATAATCTTGTTCAAGTCGAAATTGATTAATGAATAAAACGGTTAATGTCGATTATGTCTCTACCTGTCCTTAACTTATACACTTTACTTTATAACGGGTATTCATTACTTTGTAACAGGTTTTCATTACTAAGTAACGGGTACTCATCACTATGTAACGGGTACTCATTATTGACTAACGGATGCTCATTACTAAGTAATGGGTGCTCATTACTAAGTTACCGGTACTCGTTATCATACGTATAACGGATACTCAATATTATATAACGGGTACTCATTATGCTTCATTATCGCTTGCTTGTTGTCCATGTTTGAACTAATTGAAAGATAGTAGAATACAATTCAACCGGGTGGTATTACCGGCATCCTAATACGCTGTAAAGTATTTGTGTTAATAACCGCAGAAGACTTTTTATTAATCTATTTTGAAAATTATTTTTTATTTGAAAAAGTATACTTCTAGTTAGGTGCCATAAAAAATGGAAGAAATGCCACCAACCTTAAGGGTACTAGATAGGGGAATTTTGAATGAATGAATATTTAGAATTTAGTATTTATGAATTTAACATATGGATACGTCTCCATCTCCAACCCATTAATTATAAACAGAACTCGAGTCATATCATATTTATATAGTCATATCACATGCACGCAACCCAGTTTACTTTAACCCGTTTACTGTTCGCGTGCCGACCTATCACCTATTGCCCCTTCCTGTAGGAGGAGCAGTTCCGCAAGTTCCGCGGACGTCGTCGACTTCCGACAGTCACTGATCTCGTACATCACGTCGTCAGCAAACCGTGATTCGGTTATAAAAATTATTATATATGTTAGTCTGTAAGGTATATACGTTATGGGCCTCGTCGCCTGAAATAAATAAATAAATTAGTAAATAAAAATAAAAAATATATATCAGACCACGCAGCGAAATTCGTTGCCCCTGAAGTCTAAATTGGCCGTATTGTACAGTAATTGTACCCGGCAATTAGAGAATTATAACAAAAATAACATTTAATGAAGTTCTATTATAAGGGTCCCACAAAGCAATTCAGAAACAGACGTAAATCAGAATTGGCTGCAGCGAGGAGACACAATGAGTAATTAATTCGGATCGCTCGCGCGGCGACGTTGTAGCGAGGAAGGATTCGTTAAATACTGTACATACGCCCACCAAGGTTTGAGTTTAAATATTCCTTACATTTTTTTTAAACTTTGTTTCTTTGATACGTGGTAAGACTACAGCTTAAATGTTAAGGTAACACCCCCATGTTTTATTCCGCCAGGTAGTAACTAGTATTTCAATTTAAATGGTGCGTTTGCCGAGTTCACTTAGACGCATGGTGACTATCGATTTCGATAATGGGTAAAACTATAGTTTTATGGGGGAGATAACACGGCCACCTTCATAATCCGTCATAAATCTACTTGTATTTTGATTGGAATGGTGCGGTTGTCCTGTACGCTTAGAACGGACGCAACCATCTTAGTCCTTAAGAGTAGCAAATCATGTTGGAGTGGTGCAGTTGCCACGAACCCTTAAAAGCCAGGCGACCTCCTTAGTTCTCAAGAGTGGCAAAACATCTATACACTTCCGATTGGATTATAATTAAGTTTAAGAATTATGATCTTAAACTAATATCATATGTAAATTTATTAGCAATTAAATAGTTAAAAGTAAGTACCGTACATAGTAAAATGTTTAAGGTTGTACGTTGATGCCTACGGACTGCTAGGATTACTATTAGATGGCCTATTTACGTTTTATCAGATGGTCTACGTGCTAGTTTATATTAGTTTTATTAGCCGATGTATTTTACATTGTATCTTTGACGTAGATTTTATTGATTACAAGTATATAAATACCTTAAAATGAAATAAAATATTTGAATTTCAACATATTTCTCTTGTCACATAAAAACTATACTTCTTTAGGACTGTTTAAGAAAACTGAACAGGGTGGATTTCTTTGTCGGGGATTACCCGAAATGAAAATGAATTTTGTTACATGAATTGTACTTTTTCATACACTCATTAAAAGCTATTATTACTGTATAACAAACACACTTCAATTTTATTTATATTTATAGAGTAAAAATATTGTTTAGGGCTCTATATATGAAAAAACAATACAATCCACATGCCTAAAAGTTATTTGTAAAGTTCTCAAAGGTGTGTAAGAATCGAACCGCATCATGACCAGCGTGGTGGACTATGAACTAAGCTTCGTCCTAAAAGGAAACCTGTGCTGAAGAGGGCAGTGATAAGTTCACGGTAAAAAGAGAGTTTAAAACTGGCTTAAAGGGACAGTGATAGGTTGATGATAAAAAGTGCATTTATAAGTGTAAACTATTAGGTAATAATTATTTATGATGACAACAGAAACTTATGTTGCCTACCGTACAGCTCCAGCTGATAGACAGCGCCAGCTCGAAACTCATTTGCACTAGGTTTTTACAAAGACCCTCATTCTATTTATCTTTTCCAGGGAATTGATATCATCAATTAAAAATTGCATGTAGGCAACATGGGCTTAGTTTTTGGGTCTGGAAGTTCGTGTATTAGTACGTGTTTCAACCAAAAAATTAAGATATTTTTATTCAAAGTAGACTCTTTACAGAACTCTTTTTGAACGTCAATAAACTATCACCAACTCGTAAGGTATTTCGTTTTGGAGAATAGGGAGTGAGACGACGCTCCAAGAAAACATATTCAACTTAAATTAATGGAGCAAGTGGATCTGGAATCGTTTCAGACCAATGGCAGCCACAATACAAGGAATACAAGGAACTCTGTTTCTAATCCCAGACACGCACCTCTGCTCAGTCGAAATTTGTGTATATTAGAAACTAATTATCACTTATTTGCGAAGGTTAGCACTTAGAAACCTGCATTCCAGTTCCCCGTCAAATTCTCCAAGTGTGAAAAGTCTACCAGTCCACATTTATCCAGCATGATGGACTTTGACCTCAGAAGCACCAGTGCCCCGTAGTGAAACAATCGTAATGTGTTGATGATTAGCTCTAACATGCAAACAAAGTCTGTGCCTTACCGCAGCATTATACTGCAGTTATTTAATTATTGAACATTAATTTTTATGTTTCTGTATTTCTTGTTACTTTTAGTTTTATTTTTAATGATTTTATTTTGTATTGTTTTTTCTTATTATAAATTGCTATGATGTATGTTAAGATTAAATGATTTCTTTCTTTCTCTCTTTCTAAATGTTAGAAATACCGTTAAGCGCATTATAAATTGTAATAACAGTCAGTATACTGCAACTTTGACCAACTTTGAGCAACCTTTTTACTTAGAACACCCATTTGCCTTTGGTCCGTGGGATCCGCGTGCCCAAAATTTCTCAACCATTTAGTACTACGTACAACGCCGCCGGTGACAAGAGGGCTGGTTTATATCTCGCACAGAGAATCGCGATTGCTATTCTTGGAATCACGACACGATCTCCCATTAGATTGTTTAAGTTAGGCTTTTATTATAATTAGTTTTAAGAGTTTCATAATTGTAAATATATAATTTTTTAACCATACGAAAAAAAAGAAATCAAAAATCGCTATTCGTCCAATTACATACAATGTACATATGTAGTATGTAAATGATTTTTGAAAGTTTATTCTAAAGAAAGTATATCAAAAGTAGGCTATAAACTTTTATAAACCTGAAGATACGAAAATCCTAGATATATTTTTTCGTTTACATGCCGCCAAGTTATTTACTTCTAAAGCTATCAAGACGTTTTATTGTTCTTTTATGCCCGATATTTCAGAGGGAATCCTCCCCTGTGACGTAATTACATGTAAGGTTTCGGATAACAACCTAATGGTCAACGTGATCTTTCGTTTTTTTTTCTTTTCTTGTTCAGGGGAAACCCCTTTCAAGTATATGGTGTGTATTGTTGTTTATATTTTTACTCTTTTAATGGTGGTAGCGGATTGTCGCAAATTAGTTATTACATAAGTTAATACTGTATAATGTTCATTTAACATTTTTATATACATATATTTGATTTAGCTCTTTTTTACTTACTTTTGCTTATATAAGGTTTATTTAGTTTAAGGTTATGTTGAGGTTACTTAAATTAATATAATATGTTCACTTAATACCTATATACTTTTTAATTACAATTATGAAAATCCTGAAACTAGATATAATTGAAGCCTAACCTAAGCATTCTAACGGAAATCCATGCCCATTCGGCATGATTCCAAGAACGCTAGCCACATTCCCGCGTTCCATAGCAATCGCAATTCTCTGCGTGAGATACGGACCAGCCCTTTTGTAACCGGCGGCGTCGAAACGTGGGACTAATTGTTTGAAAAAAAAATTGGCATTTGGACCCCACGGACAAAGGTTTCAAAGCGAACAAACACTTAATATCTATATTCGACATCTAAGTTCGTATTTATTGCCAATAAAATAACTAGGACAGATTGTTTACACAAACATACGAATAACAAGTTATAATTGCCTTTATTTCAAAGTTTATATTAATGTACGCCCTCAAAAGGTCGGGTCGGTTCAGCCTTGATAAGTATTTTAGCTACTATAATTAGTTGTTAAATACCATCAATAATTTTAATAATAATCTCATGAATACGGTAATGAGTTGAGTACTATTCTACTGTTACCACGAACCGTCTCTCGGAATGAAAATAGTTAAAAGTGCGGATTGATAGGCTGTATACAACTTGTATATCTTATTGAAGAACTGTCAAGTTTCCTGCAGATTTCCTCACGATTTTTCCTTTGCCGATCACCTTCATGTAGCTGTATCCATTGTTTGGAACTTAAGTTGAAGGTGTGTTCGGCTACCGCAGACTCTTTTGGATCGTTCTTTTTTCCGTTACTACGCTAACGCTTGCTACGTACGCTACGTAGACCTACACTAGGTCGTAGTCGTAGACCGACACTTAGTGTCGTAGACACCATGAACACACACAAACTCCCAGATTCAGAACAGAACCCTAAATTCATCATCTAGATGTCTGCTTCTCCAGGTATCGACCCCGGAAGCCTTGAAATGTTGTACTACAGAGATGGTCACATTACCAGCCTAAGATAATTCATTCATTAACAACTTAGATACGAAGGTTTATGAGCCTTACGCGTGAGTGGTGAGTAAACTCATGGATACTTCGAGCTACATTTGGTTCGGGTGAAAGCCATAAATTAGCTTTATGCGAGCTTTATGTAAAAACACGGCAATAAAACCGTATCCGCGGGATGAAGACGCCGGCGTACCGAGTATCGGCGCGTATGTTATTTTACGTATATGTATGTATATTGAATTTATTTATGTTAGAAGAGTATCAAACTTGATAACCACCTGATCTTAAGTAGTCGTTGCAACCCATGAGCATCCACATAAAACCACAAGCAGTACTGCAGTCCTTTGAGCTCGTACGTAGATGCACTGCTACTCCTGTGAACTAACACACTTACTTCTTAATACCGCCGCCAAAATCTAATGATGATGATCGGTTTTCTTTTCTTTTTTTATGTGAGAAGAATATCAAACGAGCATGCAAACCACCTGATGTTAAGTAATCGCAGCCCATAGACATCCACGTACGACCACAAACGCGACCGATATCCTATCTGAGCTCGAACGTAGATGCGTTGCTACTCCTGAGGACTAACATGGTCGCCACGTTTCAAAATGTAGCGGGCAAGCGCACCTCTCCAACTGAAACACAAGTAATGCTTTACGGCGGATTATGAGAGCGGCAGTGGTCCCTCCGCGGTGGAACTATAGTTCTCCCACTTATAAAATCTTTATAATCTTAGCAACTTTACATAGTTGAAAAAACTACTATAGCGCTCAATGTCGATGCGTATGAGTCTAGTATAATATACATACTTATGTCTGTAATAAACACAGTATCCTCTAATATCCTACTCCAAAATGTCACCTCTAAGCCTGATATATTACGCCAGCTGGACCTTAAGCAGCGTTTAGGATGTAATGGCGTCCAATATCGACCATTTAGCTAATAGTTGACTATTCTACAATGTAATATTAGGACTAAACTTAGTGACGACGCAGGTTTTTTTCCACCTTTCTAGGGCGACGTAGGGTCTTTTCGACCCTTCTAGGTAGGGAGTTTGTTGACTTTTCTTTTGACAAAGAAGATTGACAAACAAGCGTGAGATGATTAGCAAACGACCGTGCCTGCCATCCTGTGTTGAGCAGTCTCAGGACACCCACATACAAACACAAACAGAACTAAAGTTCCATCGAAGCCCGTACGTAGATGCGTTGGTATTCTTGAGGACAAAGACAGCCTCGCTTGTTAGTATACAAGTATAAGAATATCGCAAGTATATTTGATATTATATTCGACAACATATTTGACAATATAATTAATAATATATTTGAAAATATATTCAAAACTAGCTGTGCCCGCGACTTCGTCCGCGTTTATTTTGTCTCGAAACGTCGTCTCGTTTGTTCGCTGTTTTCGTTTCAATTCAAATCAGCATGAACTGTCACTTCAATATATGAAATTCATTGGAATGACAGTGGCGCCATCTGACGAAAATTGGGCGTACCAACTCAGAAATCTTCGTGGGCTCATGCAAAACAACTTTGCTAAAGATCATCACATGATCAAATGCATAGTGCACGATTCTATGAAGGACATACAGACTAACATTCATTTTTATATATTAAGATATATCCGACAATATCCTGAACAATGTTTAACAATATATTGGACAGTATATTCGACTGTACATTTGATGATAAATATCACATCGTATTCAAAGTTTGTTTTCCATTATGTTTAATTTCTTTATTATTTTATTTATTATTTTTTTAGTTTAGCTTTAACTACCTTTTAGTACTGTTTTCTTATATAGGCTTCTGGTAATATTGTAATAACAAGTAGCCTTAGTTAGCCAAAATTTACTTTTATTGTATGGATAGATCCAATTACAAGATGTACGAATTTAATGGTTCTTTGAAAGTCTGAGTTCAGACACTCGCGAGGCGACGGGCGGCGCTTTATCATAAAATATAAAACACAATGATAAAAATGTGTAATGTTGTCCGTTTATTTATTTCTGTTTCTTTAACGCTAAAATGACTATTTTAATTTACGTCAAATTTTGTACAGTAACAGTCACAGCTTCATTACCTTTGGTCTCAGTCTGATATATTAGTAAAGTATATAACTATCTCAGAAATGATACGAATCTGGTAGCTTTGACTGAATTATTTATGACATTAGTACAAATTCCACACATTTTATTCTTCCGTTCAGGTCACCATACCCTCACCATCTTCCGAGTGCTGTCCAACAAACTCCCAAAATTTCCCGCCAAATATCCTCAATGTGGCCAACTACAGAAAATCATATACATACTAACGTCGTCAGGGTGACCAGTGCAAAAATAAAAATTATCAACTACCATTTAAAATGCCTAGATCATAAGACATTAAGTAAATAAAATGATTTTAAAATTATTAAAACCTTACAAAAGTAAAACAAGTAGGAATAGCTAACAGTGATAAGTATTTTTTTGTTGATGCACAATAAAGATTTTTTAACTGATATCATAGCGGTATTAATACATTTTTCTATGTACCGGGTAATCGCGATTAACGATTTTTGATTACCTATATTTGTTACCCGTTGCATGGCTACAAAAGAATTACTTGAGACAAAATGGACACGAGTGCCTTCGGGCAGTGTCTATATAATCGCATTTTTTAAACTTTAATGACTTTATATTACATAAACAGTTTAATTTTTTTAGACCACGTGCTTTGACATAAAACATTTTTTTATAAAAACCAAACCACTTTACTTTTGAGTGAGACGTGCACAACGTTTATATCAGTTTTTATATATAAATAACAATCTCTTGTAATGGTTTGGTAATATTAAATTCATTTCAAATTTTAATTTCTTTTTCCATTTTATATATTTATATTAGATTTTTTATTATATATATTTATAATATTTCTTGTATTAATATTATATAAAAATAATTAACTTAACTACTAAATTAGTAAGTGTTTTTAATTGTTTGTGTTTGTAATTAAGTGTTTTTTTTTTGCAATGGTCACACTGTTAATGTGTGTTAATATTTTTTTCTGACATTGTCAACATTGAGGTCAAGTGGCGGGAGTTTAAAAATGTTGGCGGGATGAGTACTTTTTATCGGACAAACGATTGTAATGGTATGATAAATAATTTAGTCAAAGTTATGCGAATTGTAATTACCTATACTTTTTAAGCATTATTTTTCAAGGTATATATTGCTATATAATTTATTACACGTATAAACTTATATCTTACGCGAATTGTATAATTTCTGAAAAAACTTATATTTTGTAAGGAATATTTTTCAAATTACATATTACTATATAATTTATAGCAGACTTTAAAGTTATATTTTAGATGTAGTATCTTATTCCCGAGATAATCTATACTTTTTAAGGAATATTTTTCAAATTATACGTTGCTATATAATTTATAGCATGCGTCTAAACGTATGTTTTGCGAGTAAAAGCACAGTTTGAAGCTCGTAAAGTACAAAGTTTGCCTCACGTACTACCTGTTGCATTTATATCTGTGCATTATTCCGAAAGCTCTCAACTCATTAAGTGTTGTTTCAAATTATAGCTAAATTTTGCATTTAATTTGTTTCGTTCTAAAGCAGATTATTATAGTTTATAAATAAAAATCATCAAAATCATCAAATTGTATGATAATAATAAATAAACAAAAAATGTTGGATTTAATACCGACAGACGATTAACGTCACTATAGTTATTGTATTTTGCTCATCAAAATCTTCCAATTGATATCCATATGAATTCAGAAAAAATGAGCTTGAAACACAAAATATCCAAATGTCGAAAATATCTAAAAGCTAGTCTTTTATATTCCACACAAGCTTTAAAAAATTTTATTTAGGAGGGAAAAATAAATATAAATATACACATAATAAATATAAATATACACATAATAAAGTTATAGCAATTGTAGTAGTGACGTCACCATAGATATTTATCAACCGTAGCAATTTATATCCAATGTTTTAAAGCTAAACCGTTTAAAAAGATTGTATTGGCTTGGTACGTGATGCAATTCCAAATCGCTGTAGCTAATTGGAATTTCGCTATGTCGGGCCCGTCCTGCGTTTTCGAACAGATACAATTTATTTGCCGTAATCGCTTCTCGGTATTAGTTTCTGTTTAACGTTTGATTCATTTTATACAAAGCAACATAATAATAATTAACACAGCCTTAAAAGCTTAATATTTTATAAATATAACGAGGGAAGTGATCAATAAATAAATAGATTAAACTACAAATTTTACACTTATATAACGGATAGTCACGATGAACATTTTTAACACGCTTTTATTAGCTTGGGTTGTATATATGTATGTAATGGAATCTTTGAGCATAATTTTCACCAATTTCTAGATGTCTGATTAATTTGAAAGGTCGCATACGTATCAAGGACCGATGTCAGTACAATAATATAAAAAAATGAAAAATAAATAATAGTTAAAAAAAACTAAAAAACAAGCTTTTACAAAAAAATCCAACTAAAAAAGTATAAATAAGAAAAAAACATAGCGATGTAAATAAAGCGTGGGGTACTTCTTCAGTGATCTATTGACACCATGCACATATTCTATTTGGATTTTTGATAAAAGCGTGTCTTTTACTTTTTTAACTATTATTTAAAACGCTAATCGCGAGTACCCGTTATATAGTAAGATTATTTAAAAACCGCTGAACCTAGAACCTGGGAATTTTGCACATTATTTAATAAAGATCATCGTCTCATTAAAATATACTCGAAACCACATATCTCCAACTGAAATATTAGAATTGTTTCACAATACCACTATGCCGAACACTACATGTTGTTATGTACAAATAAACATAGTTAAAAAAGTAAAAGTAACACATTGAAGTAAAAAAAAAAAATAATTGTTAATAAAAATAGAAAAATATGTGTATTATTTTGAAAAAGCAAAGGGTGCTTTATGCCATCTTTTTCGTATATACATTGAGTATAAAAATACACTTTTATCGAAGGCTGTAAAAACAACTCACTATATTGTTATTTTAACCTGATAACAGAACTGAACACTCGAAATAAAATAAGCAATAAAGCAATACGAGACTGAATAAGAAATGTTCTTCAAATTGTATCTTTTTGTTCTTTTACGGTCATTTGAATAAGAAAAAAAGTAAGAATAGTTTAAGAAAGGCGAGCTGGGTACGGATATAAAATGCTAAGATAAAAATAAGAGTCGTTCCTAAAAATTTAATTTATTTCGCTCGGAATTTTATTCTTCGTCCCCAATTTGAGTTTTATTTTATGTAACGTTTTTTATTTGTTTTATTTATCTTTGTTCTAGCTTTAGTATTGTAGACAGACATGATCTCCATAAACAAAACTAAAAATAAATTACTTTAATTTATTACAATTGGAGCACAGTACCTTAAAACTATTAATATGTATGTACAATAACGACCTAACCTAAACAATTAAAGGTCGACATGCCCATGCGACAGGTTTGTTTTTAATATAAATTGGAAGTAGCAAGTGAATATGCAGTCCACTTCATAATAAGTAATACTGCCGTCTATGGACATCTGTAACCAACCTCATAAAGAAGAGTCCCACATTTGTGCGATGGCAACTACGCCCTTCATCCGAAACACAAGTAAGCTTCACGCTAGAAATGGATTTGATGGTCATATCTCCCCGGTATAGATTCTACCGTCATGAAAAATACTAAGAAGCATCAGTTAGTGCCAAGAAGGTTGCGTCGATCAAACACGATACCAATAATCACTCAACATCCGGCATTCTCGCTCGTTTACTGTTCTTCTTAAGGAAATAAAAGATAAATTCATAATCAAATTCAAATATTTAATTATAAAGTATTCACATACACTTAATGCACGTCATGCGGGTTTGCTCGCATATATTTCAACTTAGATGCTTGGTTTAAGCTGTACAGCAATACATAATTTGAAAAACATTGCCTAAAAATCTTAATTAAAACTTTTTTGGTTATTGTTCACTTTCTATATACAGGATATAACGAGACCAGAGGTGCAGTCGCTCTGAGTACAAAATTTGCAATAGATTCAATCAAAAGTTTTCGCGTTAAAGAAACACAAGTAAACAACCTTTCACCCTTATATATATGTATATACTAGTACAGCAGTATCACTATTTCGTACTAAAAACGAAACATAGACTTCACAAACAGGTTAAGTGCTAGATTCGGAAACCAATTTTGAAATATTGCAATTTTTAAATTGACTAAATTAAGTCTATTTTGTGGCTGTATTCAAATTCTGCTGAAGCGTTCTCGAGATCGGTAGGTACCGAAGGCTTATTATTATGCAAAATAGCTTGAGAGTTCAATGAATCTGATAAACAGAAGCTTTATGATATTGGTTGTATATTTTATCAATAACACTCAGCTATTGAATTACGTTACTTGGACGAGACGTTCAGTCTCAGCCTTGTGAAGATGTTAGAAACGGTGCGATGGGGAAATACCATTTAATAAACTTTCATATTGTTTTTCGAAACACTTAATGAATGTAAAATTATGTACCTTAATTACCCTTAAAATATATATGTGAGAAGAGTAGCAAACGAGCATGCAAACCACCTGATTTTAAGTAGTCGCAGCCTATAGACATCCACGTACAACCACAAACACGACCGAAATCCTATCTGAGCTGGAACGTAGATACGTTGCTACTTCTGAGGACTAAGATGGTCGCCTCTCTTCAAAAGTGTAGCCGGCAAAGGCACCTCTCCAACCGAAACACAAATAATGCTTTACGGCGAATGATAAGGGCGGCTGTGGTATCTCCCCGGTCGAACTACAGTTCTCGACAGACTACTCTAGACTCGACTACTCTATACGACAGAAATATATTATATACAAAAAATAAATACAAAAAGCAGGCAAGCAGTTTATATTTTACGGAAGAACCACAGGTTAAGGCTAGCAAGTAATGAATACAATGATAGCGTATTTTGCATGCATCAACGTAATTCAATACACAGTGTTATTCAAGCTCTGGAATCCATGTTTCAGCAGTTCAACCAATCGGTGTAATGTATACACAATCATTAGAAAAGCATTACTCTCCACGAATGAATGAATACAAAACGGGTCTATCCACAAAATCATGTATATATGAGCTATATTCGATACTAATCCACTAGTTTTTTTAGGAAAGCGTAGCAAATCAGCTAGCATTAAGTATACTCTGCAGCCCTTGGACATCAACTTTTTTAAATGAGAAGAGTAGCAAACGAGCATACAAACCACCTAATATTAAATAGTCGCAGCCCATACACACCCACGTACAATCACAAACACGGCCAAAATCCTATCTGAGCTCGAACGTAGTAACGTTGCAACTCCTGAGGACTAAGATGGTCGCCTTGCTTCAAAGTGTTGCCGGTAACCGCACCTCTCCATCTGAAACACAAGTAAAGGTCTATGGCAGATTATGAGGGCGACGATGGTACCTATGGTACCCCGGTTAAACTATGGTTCTATTACCATGAAAAATGCTATATAAAGTTTTAGTAACTTCATCTGCAAATACTATATTTGTAGGACCAAATCAACAAGTAACTTCTGTATTCCGGTCTAAAGCACGTCATAGGTAATGCAATTATGTCCTCATTAGACATTCCATTTTAGAGCGTGCAGTCACGACGTGACGTAATCCAATGACCATCGTATTGTTGTTGAGGTGGGCGGTCGTGACGAAGGAAATTGTTGTCACATTGACATAATAGGACAGATTACGGGGTTATATGAAAGCACGCGCTTCAACTTATCTAAGCGGTGTAAAAATATAATTTGTATCAAATGAACCAGACTCTGTACAGAATGTAGGCAACAATTATATAATTATATAAAATAATAATGTCGCGGAATTTATACATTTTACTATGCTTTGTTTCGCTGTGATCACGATCCATGCAACTTGTTTGAGATATCTGCAATCGAAAATGAAAAATAAAGCGGTCATCGTGAGTACCCGGTACAGTACAGGTAGTAAAATATAGAAGGTAACTATGTAAAAATTAGATATAAAAGTGTCATGAATCTAAATATACCGATTAAAGACTTAAAAGTTTTAACGGTGGTAGAGCCGTTAGGGCTCGCCCGGGGCGGTACCCCCGCCATCCTCATAAACCGCCGTAAAGCAACATGTTCTTCATGTATTGTGTTTCGATTG
>DWON01006539.1:0-13772 GCA_018251015.1 Phocides pigmalion okeechobee
AATTGGAGAGGATTAGTACGGGGTGAGGGGAGTTAGAGGATAAGTGGGAAAAAGTCATGCCGTAGTGGAAAGATTGTCAATCAGCGTCGGTGGACGAAGGCTGATTGTCCATGGTGCGCATGCAGGGTGAACATGTGACGTCGCGCCACTCGAGAAGGCTCTTTCCACGCATAGAATCGTATTAGGCGAAAATCGCGAAAATGAAAGGAAATCTCGTGAGGAAATCTACATGTCTGAAAGTTCTTTATAAATTTCTCAAAGGTGTGAGATATGTTCTAAAAGATGTGCACATCTTAAAGTCTACCAATTTACGCTTAGCCACCGTAGTAGACTTTGCGCCAACCTTTCTCATTCTGAAAGGAGATTCGTGCTTAGCTGTGTGACAATAGATTAGTAATGAATTAATGTTGGTTTTCAAATTTAATTCCATTAAATAGTTTATGAATTTCCTTCACAAAGTCAGTCAGTCGAAAATAAAACAGTAGACCTGGTCACAAAAACATCCCCATTTGCACAATTCTTATATGCGCTGTTATCGACTGTCCCTATTCAGTGTTTTATTGCCAATCGTAACGGCCTAACCGGCGAAGTTATTATCTACTTTGAGTATTCATTGTATGAAAAAATACTGTCGTATGATGGACCATACACGCTGCACGGTTAAGAGTAAAGTAGAAAAATATACTTAACCTTTTGGCCTCGCAAATATATCGGAAAAAGGGAAAATTCAACCTGGGAGATACCACTACCGCTCTCATAATCCACCCAAAGCAGTACTTGTATTTTATTTGGTGAAAATTTCTAAAACAGCAATGCACCTATCCACGACGTCAGGCATTACTTTAGTCCTGCTTGAAGTTGGACGTGGATGTCCATAGGTTGCAAATACTAATATCTGAGAGACATTTCGATATATAAAAATACCGGTATCATTATAACTCGCAAAATATCTAAGACATGAGTTTTGAATAAGGGTCCGTAGCGAGGAAAATCAATATTCACTCTACTGGGTAGTTTTTGTTTAATCTTATAAGCTTTAAACTGGGTTTAAGTTATCTTTAGTGGGGACAGAGTATATTTTATGTCAGGAGAGCAGCTAAATAATGAACTAGTTAAATGGTCACTGCAACCCATGGACATATAAGGATTGAATTGCTATCAGAAGTCGTACATTTTTTTATATGAGTATGACTGAAATCTTATCTGAGCTCGAAAGTAGATACGTTGCTACTCCTAAGGACTAAGATGGTCACCTCGCTTCAGAGAGGCCGGCAACCGCATCTCTCCAACCGAAAGAAGTTTCTTTTAACGTCGGATTATTAGGGCGGCGGTGGTACGTCCCCGATCGAACTATAGTGCTCTTTAAAATAGACTTAGATGTATGGCAACTCTAGAAGATTAGAGTAGTTGCTTCGTTTATAAGTATAGCTAGCTACCGCTCCTCTCGAACCTAAACACAAGAACTAATCCAAAGCGGATTAAGGCGGTGTTTACCTTAATCTGAATATTTTACTGTTACTAATGATAAATGTGTCCTATAGTATGTACGGAGTATCTCACTGTTATTTAATGCGGCTACATTTTTATGCCCCCATCCTTTGGAAGTCGCCGTTACGATACAACCTAATATACGGCCTCATAAACATCTTGTAAAGCATGACGTAAAAACATCCCTTTATTTCCATAGATAAAACTGGACACGCATACTTCAGCTGGCAGTGGGTAATGCTGGGTTTATTGGGATTTTTATGTCTTCATTGTGTATTAGCAAAGTAATAGTTGCTGTTCTGAAGGATATGGAATTAAATAAAAATAAAAGTGGTTATTTTGCAAAATTTTAGAAATAACAAGTAATCACACTATTGTCCTCGTCTTTAGTCTAATTTATACCAATAAAGAAAGTGTAGAAGCAACAACAATGCTACGTGTTATAGTTTTATGGATAAAACTATAAATGTTTATTCGTCATTAATGTCTGAATACAATTATTAATACACTGACTTATCACAAGTTTACACTACTTCTACATTAGATTAGATTAGGCTTAGAAATTTCAAACTGAACGTGAGCGTCACTTCAGGCACGGATTATCTCAGAAAATAATTTAAGAAAATCCTTAGATTATTTTCTTTTATTTATAAAATATGCTCGTTTTAAAAGTTATTCTTGGAAATTTCATCAATAAATAAATAATATATTTATGTCAATTCCGCTTTCAAGATTATTGCCTAAATCATTGTTTGTACATTCCGATGCAATCTTCACTTCTAAGTTTTTGTACTTAGATATACTTCTAAACAAAAAAACTGCAAACCCTTTACGTCATAGACCATTGACCAAACAAAGATGAAATTCTATTTAATATCAGTACTAATTTATCAGATCCCAGTATTTCTTCATAAAAAGGCAAAAGTAGCGTGCCACTTCCATTTATTTCCACGTCCAGAATTTATTGCTTACGTAAAATAGCGCTGCGTACAAATGAAAGATATTTCGATACTAGTCTTAGGAGCGGAAGGAGTCGCTTTGTGCGATCCGGCACTGGCAGTGCCAACGCTATTACATGGACGATATTGAGAAACGATTCGTCGAGAGGAAATTTTTATTTCCAGAACAATTTTACTTATTTTCTTGAATGGAACGTTCAATATGTAAAGGCAGGTATTAGAGAGCGAGTTCAATGGCAACGTGAATAAAACAACCCGAAATGAAACAACAATTTCGAGGGAATTGGGTTTTGAAATCAATTTTTCGATTTGCTTTCGTAAGACAAAATTCATTTCGTTGAAACACATTTTACTGTACAATTCTGGATGATGTATTTCATAACCGATTGCATAATTATAATACACTTAAAACAATCCAATTACTGGATACGATTTCCTCTTAGATAAGAAGTGTATAAAATCACGGTCTACCAAGTTCAAATGTCGATTAAGTTTTATGAGGAAACTCTCATGCTAGTGTTAGAGAAGAGTATACTTAAGATATTATCCGCTATAAAATTATACGAGTTAAAAGATGTGTTCAGAATGAGTTATTTGAAATAGACGTTACACAAGAAACAATTTCTGAATAGACTTAGAAGCTTTATATTATAGTGTAACAAATATTTACACAATTGTAAATCGTTTATTAAATTTCTTGCAAACTTAGTGCCCAAAGAATATTTTAAATTATAATACATACTATGTAGGTAATCTCGAATTGAAGAATAACACTAAATTTAATATAAACATTTATTAATTTATTTTTGGACTTATACTTAAAAAAGAAAAATATATTTTCATAAGTAGAAAAGAACAACGCAATTTATTTATCGTAAGTTTCTATAGGCCATGGATATTTGTAACGAATTTTAAATAAGCTTGAAGTCCTATTTAAGGTCAGTCGTAGATTGCTTCTTAAGGATTAAGTTGAAAGGAGTCATTCACTGTATGTCTTATTACACCTTCAAACCAGAATAGACCAGCGTTTGGCATTGCAGTTGGCAGAAGGTGACTGGTACCTCCAGTTCAATCATAAAGGTTTTTACCTTTAAAACGTACGTATATACGAGTAATTTTAGGAACTGCTCGAGATATGAGACTTCGAACCAGTATGTGAAACCGTTTTCTGTGCTTCTCAATTTGTCTATATTTCTGTCATATATCTGTCTATACCCATACATATGCTCTGTATGGTCTCGTACAAATGTTTATTCAGTATTTTCCGTTTTCGTCATCAGCGCCTTACGCAGTACGTCCGCGTAAAATGTGTACACTTTATCATTAAGACAGTTTTATCATTGAAGCTGTTTAATACAGCTGGAGACAAATCGTTTATTTAAAACTTGATGTACGGTCCGTAAATCAATTTGATCCGGCTCGAAGGACCAGATTGATGTAAAATCCATACAATCATTTTCATTTATTATAAATATTCCAGTTATGATTCTACTACAAATTACTTTATACCTAGCTATTTTATTTTAATATATTTCCATGGACTACTGTGAGTCCTGTTTATGACTATGCATACTCACAGCTTATGACACGAGAGGGTCTAATTTGAAGAGATTTACGATCCTCGCGAGAACATTACCTGCTGACGTAAGCCACGTAAAATAGTAAGTTCTTAGGGATGAGGGTTGCTATAATATTGATTACATTGGTAAAATGGGATTAGTTTGAGACTTATATTGAGTTTACAGTGCAGGTATGGGAATTGGGAGTTTTAGTGCTGTTCTCTATGTAATAACACGTAATGTAGTGAGTGTTTGGAGATTGACGTTAATTTCCTTTCAATCACATTGACCTTGTTCTCAAGACTACGAATATAAAAGTAACTTGTAGCAAGCAAGTTTTTGGAGATGGGAGAACTATAGTGCGACCGGGGATGTACCACCGCCACCTTCATAATCCGCCGTAAAACATTACTTGTGTTTCGGTAGGAGAGGTGCGGTTGCCGACACTTTGAAGCGAGGCAACCATCATAGTCCTCAGGATTAGCAACGCATCTACGTTCGAGCTCAGATAGGATTTCGGTCGTGTTTGTGGTTGTATGTGAATGTGAATGTGCTGCGACTAATTAACATCAGGTGGTTTGCATGCTCGGTTGCTCTCACATTTCATTAAAAATTGTTATTATTTCACTTACGTGTCAGACTATTATCTTTTATACATCAAGAGTAGCGCGTTTGCATTGGACTTTCGTTGACATTCCTGAATCTTTCTTGAGATTCGGAGGAAACATCTTTCAAAAAACACACAGTCCGAGCGACTCAAGATTATATAGGACTTTTACTTACTAAAAATGTCGCCTTGGTCTCCTTCGTGCTTAGAAAGACGGCCAGGATCTCGTAAGTAACGCAATTGATGTTCCCTAGGACGATGTCATCAGGACTTCGTGAGGAAATCTACGCCCAACCTCAAACAAGACTAAAGTCCTGTCCAAAATCGCATATAGATGCGTTGTTACTTCAATCCACGGCAGTCTCGCTAATAAGTACCTGTGTCTTCTCAAATACTGTTTAAACTATGTTTTATTTACTTCATGATATTTCATTGACTTCATGAAGTATTGGGAACATTATGAGTTGGAAGTCTACGGGCCTCGGGATCAAAATTCTTAGACTTCTGAAAGTATTTAGAGTTATGCGAGTTTTAGAAACTAATTAATACTTTCTCTTATAGTGAAGGGATATATCTTGAAATCTCCTTCTAAATAAACAGTTCTTAATAATGTTTTCAAAATTATGTAAATTTTGCTAATCCGCACTTGAGTACTATGTTTCTTAAATAATCAATATAATCCATAAAATGACTTAGTAAAAGCTAATTCGGTATTTGATGCTTGGAAACACCTAAAGGTTGTGTCCCAAGGGGCGATACAATAGAAAATTCTTAAGAAATTGCAGTATAATTTTAATTTTGTTCCACAGCAAAAAATATACAAATAAACCAACTATTTATATTTACTATCCAAATTAATGACTTAAGATGGTTCGGTTCAATGATGGTTAAGGTATTGGTAAATCCAAGGATACTAAACGGAGATCTAGCAGCCGTTCTGATGATGATTATAATGTACTAATGTTAATGAGATACTGATGATAATGACGCCCGAATATTAATGGTCTACTAGTTGTAATGGCGTACTGATGATATTGATGACGATACAGTAAAAAAATATATAATGCTAAAAGAGCGGCTTAATAAAAATGCAACTGACGCCGAAATGAGTAATTTAATTTTTCAGTGAAAAAAGAAATTAATTTTTACAACATTATGACTACAAAAATTCAGCCAGTGTTTTCATTTAAAATATATGTATTTTGTTTGTATTAAATTAAATTTAAAATTGAGGCAAATAAATTCAAACATACGAAATGAATCACCAAGTTTTAAATCCTTGGGATCATTATAAACTGGTTCGCGTCACTTCCTCTGATACCCAGTGGTCCGAAACGGGATTTATGTGGCCGAATTAATGGAATTTAACGTAAGCTCGTTGTAAAAAGTAAGGTATTAGTGGGGACTTTTTGAAATAAAATTTACCGTTAAACAAAATGAAGTTGGAATTATTAAATAACGTTACTAATTCTGTTTTATAACGGTTAGTCACGATTAACGCTTATCAATTGCCGACAGTTTCGCCGTGACCACGAGCCATGCAACTGGTTCGAAATATACGATTAACGATTATGCAATCTTGCATGGATCGTGTGTCATGGATCGGATTACCCGTGACCACGATCCATGTAACTGATCACATATCAAACAGTTTACATAACGTTATATTGACGAGACTACAACACGTCATTTTGTAAGCGGATTGTCTTTATTAAAACCAGTCACTACAGACTAATTTCCATATTGTCAACACCGGGAGAAAATGAGGAATGCACCTCGGGTACACATTGTCGGATGGAATATTGCGCTGGGAATAATACAGTAGGAGTAAACATACGAGAGTGTGTAAGAAACGTTTCTGCTTCATAGTAAGATCGATTCATATTATTATATGGTAATTATATTCATAGTTGAATCTGAAATCTACGCAAATCTACGCAAAACTCACGTTAATAAGTTTAAAATTTAAAATAATACAGAAGATTTGTAGTTTTCTGTAGTATTTTAGATTTTATATCTATTAAGGTAAGTACGCGTTTTGCGTCCATTTATGTTAAAATACAGGTAATTTATTTCATCTGACGTAATTTTCCTTTGATTTTTAAATTGTAAATACTTGCTTGTTTAATATTTTTCACTACTTCATATTCAATTTATATTAGGGATATTTTAACAGATCAGCAGTCAAAATAATTTGATTTTATATTTACTGCTTTATAGAACTTAAATTTTATGAACAATAAATAATACATTATAATTGTTGTAGTTCGGATGAGACGTCCAATTATCGAGTTTCAGTATATAAAATTCGTTTCTATCATCAGGCCATTTTAGGCAATGTAATCATAACTACGTATTATCTTTTACTTTCATAACGAAAAAATCTATTGAAACTGCGCAAAATTGAAATCCGTACATTCCATGACACACTCATACCTAGATACAGGTCGACCTAATATAAGCGTGTAAAACCACCACAATCTAAAACACTGAAAATAATATCAACAATAACTGTGAGTTGAAACAAACCAGCTTCATATTTCAGTTTTAGTGGGTTTCAGAAGCAATCGCATGTTAATTTATTTGCAGCTAACGGAAAACTGTATCCTCCCAAAAAATATGGCGGAAACGCGGAGCCTAGGATACTGATATTGCATCGCTCTTTTTTAACTTTCAAAGTTTTTATATTCACAACTGACGAGCTTTACGTCCTACAATATTTGGACTATTTTTTTGTTTCCATGACGACCCGCTTGCTACAATAGTTTTGCTGTATAAAGGGTCCCAGATTAAATACGTACCGAGGGAAAAAGGAACACACCCGTTTTTAACTCTTACGTAAAACTTTTGGTGCTAAAATTCTTTGATTATGTAATAAGATTACACCACCAATTACAAGTAACAATTGGAAGTTAAACGAATTACGCTTTTGATTTTAAGCAAATTGAAGGGGCTGACAAGCAATTTAGTAATTTTAGTATTGCTTGCAAAATAATAAGTATTTTTTTAGATATTGCATATGCATCATACGTTCGATTTTATTATAAAATACAATGACTCGAATATTGCCACAACGTTTTGAAAATTTTCTAAGGTATAAAAACTAATAACAAGTCATTCAAAGTTAACAGACCAAGGAATTTTTTAATTAGATGTTAGAATCGATATCTATTTAAAAGAATAAAAGCTGGATAAATAGTTTTTATAGTAAATACAGCTCCATATAAGTAACCTTAAATCCTCGTGTAGAAGCTCACATCTTTTATGCTTTCACGCTTCCAAGAGATCATAAATATGCCGAGAAAACCTTGCAACACATTCGCGAAATAAATTTTGATTAAAATAACTAATGAGATATGAATTCTTATTACCGTTGAGTAAGACCTCGTAGGTGCTATTAAAACTATAATATAGAAGGACAGCGAAGCAACACATTTTCTCATTAGCCGTTAAACTGAGGAAACACACGGCAGGGTTATGGTAGACTCAGCGCGCAGAAACGACTAATTATGTAAAAGGCTTTACATATTCTACGAATATCATCGGGGAGAAGCTGAAGTGCTGGAAACTCGGCTAATGCATTGTTTGATATATGTATGTGTGATGACAATATAATTGGAGCTAACATTATGAATTTGATATTGGTTAAAAATGAGCATGATAATTAGTGATTGTGAAAATTGGCAAGTTTAATATTTGTCGCAATTTTGATGGGTTTTTAACTGCAACACAATTAGCACAGCAGCAATTAACATGCCTAGTAAGCACGGAGAGCAGTTTCGTAGTATATAAACAAATGTTATAACAGAAATTAGGATTTTGATCAATCGTAACATTTTTAAAGATTTTATGGATTTACGGAAATGCATAAAAAGAAACATAATTTCAAAATCCTCATTCGACATAAAAAAATGTTTATAAAATGTAATTGATCTAAAGGAGATATAATCATCGTAAAAAAGATATATTTTTTCATAAAATATAACTAACTATAATAATATAATATAATATAAAATAAAACTAATTTGATTAGAAGGATGATTAAATGGACTCGTTGAAGTCACCTGGAGCACTCTCCACCATGCTGCTCCATTGCGAAAACCACTCAAATAGATTTGTTCGAGTATAGTTTATGTTCTCATAAGAATTAAGGAGTTCCGTTACTTTCTCACTGAATCCATCATCAAATTTTGACCTAATTTATACGATGTTACTTCGGAAGCACACAAAAAGAATGACCAAAATCGAAATTTAAAAATAGTCTTGTGTTCGAGGGTAATTTTTTTATGGATACCATCATCAGAACCTTTACCAAAATTGTACGAGACTGCACTAGAAATACTCTCTCAATCAACAAAATCGCCCCAGAGAGTAAAGAATAATCGGTGATCATACACAGAAAATAAACACTCTGATAAATTGATAACCTTCTTCCTTTCTAGAAATCGGTTAAAAACAACACAAGTATATTATGACAGTGTTGCGGTTGATAGTTCTGAGAAATGACAAATAATGTAAAAGGCTTTACATATTCTAGGAATATCGTCGGGGTGAACCTCTAGTACCTGAAATTCGGATAATACAAAGTTTGGTGTGTTGACATTATTGGATGGAATGTGGCAAGTCATAAGGTTGATCTAGGTAGAGACAAGACTGAATGTCTCAGTTCTACAATGCATTATTTTCGTGTATCTTTTAACAGTTAAAGTAACTCAGACTCCAACTTTTCCGACACACTCCATTGTGATCATTTTATTATGTCCAAATTACATAATATCTTTAAAAATTGTAGCCTATTAAAATTTCATCGAAATCTGTTTATGTGAGAGAGTAACAAACATCCTTACAAAGTTTGCATCTATAACATTAGTAGGTTGACTGTGATCAAATCCCTTAGAAAAAGATACGCAAAGTCAAAGATTTTTTAAAGCTCAGCTTCATACGCGAGCAGTGCAAATGTTCTTAATAAATTAAACTGTCTCAAGTAACGTCCCGGAGCTTTCAAGGTATCCAAGGACTTTAGTACGAACTTAATGCATTTTTCCGACGTTCAGCTAATTACCATTGCCGAAGAAAAAGAATAGACGTCTTGGCGCAGTAGGCGTTATTTGTGGGATTGCTTTTAAACGTATTTTAAAGCAGCGGGACTTTTTAAGACGTCTTAAGTCTTAAGGCGGTTTTAGTGTTCTTCGTAAAGATACTTTGAATTTATAAGGCTTTGAATTTGTTCATCTTCAAGAAGTTTTCGTTTGAAGAATTTATCGTAGAATTATATGAATATTTTTAAAGCAAATTTACGAATATATTATGTTGATTACGTGACATAAAATGTTAAAGTACATAAATGTATGTATGAAGTAATTTCTAATAATCCTTGGAAAAAAGTCCAATCTCCTTCAGAATACTTTATGAAGAAGCGTGTTAATGATTAATAAGGAAGCGATTAGTAGTCCTTTGAAGTATATATAAGATAATTCTATCAACATACAAATCAAATATAGGAACATTTATCACTTTTCTGTGTTATTAAAGAGGTAGAAATATAGTGCGGCTGCGAAGATGCCATCACTGCCATCATAATTTCCTGTAAAGCAATTCTAGTATTTCGACTAGAAAAGTGTGGTTGTGTGAGGTTGTACATGGATGTTCATCAGTTGCAGTAATTACTTTACATAAGGTGACTAGCATGCTCATTTTTCTCACATAAAAAATAACGCGTAAAATCGTATGAAAGTATATTATTTATACTAATATCATCGCGAAAGTTACATATTTTTCTTAATAACGGGTACGCACGATTAACGATTTTTAATTTTCACTTATAATATAGTAATAGACAATTAAAAATCGATTATTAATTAATCTCGAATAACGATTATTAATTTCTTATTATTATATTATAATTGATAGTTAAAATCGTTAATCGTGAGTAGGTACCCGTTACTTAGGAAATGTACGAAAAATATTCAGTAACGTATATAAAATACACGTTTGCAATAACGGGTACAAAGCTAAACGGGTGTAGTTGCAAAATCAATTAACGGGTACGCGGGCAATCAAGGCATGCAGTGTTTTCGTTTAGCGTTGAAATGAGGGAATGTTTGAACGTACCTAATACGAATAGACGAGTATTGTTTCATATTTGATTATTTTTTGTTATACGAGCAGTAAAGCGTTTAGGCCATCTGACGCTATAGGTCATTGTAGCGTAGCGTCAATGGACATTGCAGTTTTTATCTATCTATAAATGTTATAAAAAAACTCCCCCGTCGCGTCTGTCTGTTCCCGATAAACTCAAAAAGTACGGAACAGATTTTCTTACCGTTTTTAACAATATGTAGGAAGGTTTTGGTGCATAGTAAGTTAAGTTTTTTTTGTAATCGGGCGAGAAATTAAATAATGACTGAATACATGTATGTAGGTTGTTTCATGTTGTGAAAATATATAAAATAAACGCGGACGAAGTCGCAGGCACAGCTAGCACAAATATAATCATCAGTCATTATGAATATCGGTTCTCCTATAGCAGGTCCAGCAGATCTTTTATTAATTTTACCATGTACTAGGTTTTCATTATTAACGATTTATTATTTTTGATTGCCGATATTTCGAACCAGTTGCATGGCTCATGGTTATGGCGAAATTTTATTGAAAATGTGGGTGGTAAAATGCTTATAAGATTCTATGAAATTTTGTTATATTGAAGTGCGCGTGGAGAGTCGCGATAAAATTCTAGTGGTTAATATATTTCGGGAAAATGACGTCATAGGCAGAATTAAGGTACTTTATCAATATAAAGTAATACGGCTGAATCCCCCGACTCTATTCAGATCCCTCCCAGTCCCATTTGACACCCAAGATTAACCTATCATCCATCTTCTTGATTGAAATCCCTTGGATTTTGGGAAAAATGTGATATTGAGACATTGGTTGCTAAAGAATTGCTCCAGAGGAAGGAGTATTGAAGTGTATTTATTGTATTATGTAATGCCTATTTTGGCCAATAAACTTTTATTTTGTATTTCCTCATCACCTCAAACACTTGGGGCTTCAACATAAACAAAAGGATTGTGAGCCGTACTATTTAATATATTTAAATCAACACTAATGTCTATATCATGAATTCAAAATCGAAAATTCAAATAATTTATTTCATTGTAAGGTATTTACATACACTTAATGAAAGTCATGGTTACAATACATCACCTTTGAGCGCCCTGTTGGCTAAGGTTGACCCGAAGAAAAGTGCCGGCGGAAAAAATCTCGGCACTCTTTTTACATCAGTTATTGACAAATTATGAAACAAACGAACAAATAAATATTACATAGTATAAATTTTGAAAGGCTGTGAGCACACGAGACAGCTAATCGTGTGTGTTAGAATCTCTACTATTATCTGCGTACTATTTCACACAAAATGTAAAGGTGTTACAAGCCAAACAATTTATAGTGACTGATAATAGCGACTTGTATCTCCGTTACATGTCCCGTTGAGTTCGACTCGACACACTGAATGTTGTGTCTGTCCATTATCGCATAATAGCCGCCTTCGGGGCATCATGGGTCTCGTTAACGTCGCTATTGTATCGTGACGGAAAGATAAATACCAATGTTTGACTTCCAAATATGTGTATGTACTTATAAACAAAATGGTAAGATCGAAACACGTTATAATTTAAAGCAACTGATTATTTGGTCTGGAAACTTAGGGTTACAAACCTAAACCATTTATAGTGACTGAAAATAGCGACTTGTATCCGCGGTACACGTCCGGTGGAGTTCGACTCGACACATTGAATATTGTGTCTGTACTATCTCCGTTGACGCATAATGGACGCCTTGGGGCATCATGGGTCTCGTTAACGTGGCTTTTGTATCGCGTCGGGAAAGTGTGAATACAAATGTTTGGCTTCTAAACATATTTGTAAACAAAAACGTTAAATCGAAACTCGTTTTATTTTAAATCAACTGCTTATTTTGATTTTCGTAGGATTAAAATGTTCATAAAAATGTTTACTTGGGGAATCTATCCGAGATTCGTTCCATCTTTCAAGAACTTAAAGTTTGAAGAAGTAAATATATATACTACGAAGTAATTGATGTTTCGGTATATGCAAAAATATGTTAGTAAAGACCTTTAAATTAATAAAGACATTTCTATAATAAATGTTCATGTTACAGACATCTATCTATAATAGTAACGTCAATATCAGAGGATGATATCCGGGGAACATGTCCGGTTTTTGTCCAGTGTCGGGCTCGACATGTACAACGTCGTGTTTGCACTGTCTCCATTGACGTGCATACGGACGCATTTAAAAATATTTGGCAACTAAATGTTTTTTTAAACTAAATTGTTAACTCTATCTATGTATAAAGTATGACACAAGATATTAATTATTTAAGGGACATTCCCGATGAAGATGATGAGCAAGATTTTTTTATTAAAAAAATCTATAAAAGTCCAACTCGTTTACAAAGTAATTTTAAAAACTTATTTACAAATAATAATAAAGATCATAAAAGTTTTCACTCGTTTCAGACATAAACTAAATTATTTTTATAAAATGCGTATATGTAAAAAGAATTAGAAATTATATAATAGTATATCTAATCTTAATAATTAATACAGTCAATAAGAAGAATATTAATGACGATAAAACAATCTATCCATCAGCCTTTACACGTCCACAGCTGGACCTAGGCCTCCTCTAGATGCCGCTACTCAAACCGGTTCTGTGCCATACATACATATATAATACAACATTTCATACATTTCAATGTGACAGGTATCAATCACCAACAGCGGCATGTACTCATGGGACCTGTTCAGTGGAGTTGAAATCTCGACACGTGTCACTCTGCTGTCTGTATTGACGTGCATAATAGACGCCTTTGGGGCATCGTGGGGTCTCGTTAACGTCACTATTGTTTGGTGACTGGAAGATGCGAATACAAATATTTTCGTACTAATATTACTCATACACTAAATAGTAAATTCTGGCCTTTTATAGAAGGCAAACTTTATGCTTTTATTCGCGATAACTGTCTATTGAGCTGGATGTTATTGATTAAATGAATTTTAATTACATTTTCACAAAAAAATCTTTAAATAAGTTTTCAGTTTTTTCAGATTTAACCAAGCTATTTTTATAAGAC
>DWON01006540.1:0-13770 GCA_018251015.1 Phocides pigmalion okeechobee
GATGCGTTGCTACTCCTGAGGACTAAGATGGTCGCCTCGCTTCAAAGTGTACCTGGCAACCGCATCTCTCCAACCGTAATAACTAATACTTTACGGCGGATTGTGAGTGGGTCGGTGGTACCATCCTTACCGAACTGTAGTTCGAAAATTTTTTGTTATATCCGGCAACCGCCTCTCCAACCGAAATAAGTAATACTTTACGGTGCATTATGAGGGTGGGGGTGGTACCACCACGTTCGTACATTTACCATGGAATATGAGGGTGATGGTGATAACATACTTGTCGAACTAAACTGTAGTTTTAAATTATTTTTATTTACCCAGATCATAGGACAGCTGATGGACTGCGACGGTCGCAAGACGGAGTACAGCCGCTTGGTGTGCGCGCTGCTGGAGTGGATCCGCCTGAAGATCGAGGAGCTGAACTGCCGCGACCTGCCCAACTCGCTGGACGGCATCCAGCGGCTGCTGCTCGCCTTCAAGCAGTACAGGACCGTGGAGAAGCCGCCCAAGTGAGTTACCGTCCTTGCATACCACCGTGATTAAAACAGCAAAGGTACAAAGCAAAGGTTTGATGGGAGAACCATAGTTCGACCGGGGAGGTACCACCGCCGCTATAATCCGCCGTAAAGTATTACTTGTGTTTCGGTTGTAGAGGTGCGGTTGCCTACACTTTGAAGCGAGGCGTCCATCTTAGTCCTCAGTAGCAACGTATCTATGTTCGAGCTCAAATAGGACTTCAGTCTTTTGTGGTTGTACGTGGATGTCTATGGGCTGTGACTTAACATCAGATGGTTTGCATACTCGTTTGCTACTCTTCTCACATAAAAAAGCTAGGACTTCAGCCGTGTTTGAGATTGTATGTGTCCATATTACATTAACAGTTCACTCGAGGGATACAAAACTGGGTATTGTGGCGTAACGCGCGTGCGGCTTTACACACCTGTGTTGTACCTACAAATCTGTATGGATTACGGGCGAACACAAGTGCTGTATTTACGTCGGCGCTACAAGACTGCAGGCGGACATTACGTCTGTGTATTCGTAGATGCTACACGGATGCTAAAAATACAACAATTCTCTGTATTCTGTTCATAAATTGTCTGCGCATATCTAATCCAGAAAAACAGCTCCAGTTTAGTGCCGCCTCTCGCAACGCTGAATCGATATAATATTTAAGCGCCGCAATCAAAGTCTTAATTAAAAATAAATATTCGTTGGCTTAGTAAAACTTCTGATGTATATTATAATTCTTAGATACAAGGAGCGGTCAGAGATCGAAGCGTTGTATTTCGACATCAACACGATGCAGAAGAGCTTGGTGGGGGAGCCCTGGGCGCCGCTGGAGGGCCAGCTGCCCCAGGATCTGGAGAGGGCCTGGCAGAAGCTCGAACAGGTGAATGAGATTTGTGTTTGTCTATGACCCAGGTGTAAATTACGTCACTTATTTCTTCTTGGGCGCTATTTGTAAAAAAATTTCAGAGATATATTATGTATATAGAAGAAATTATGCTTCATACCAATAATGGTATAGCCACATCACATTATGTACAAAAAAATAAATATAAACCAGCTCTCTGGTCACCAGCGTAATCGGTAATTATAAAAATAAGAGAATTAACTTTATTTTTTATAAGTAAAATATGATTATTTCGTGTGGTTTGTTTATTCGTGATGTTAGACGTTTGATCGACGCTGCCGGTGACAAGAGGGCTGGTCCATATTTCGCGCAGAATTACGATTGCTATTCAACGCGGGAATGCAGCTAGCGTTCTTGGAACCATGCCGCTTTTATTATAATTAGTTTTAAGATTTTCATAACTGTAAATATCAAATATATAATATTTGAACTTGAGAGTGTTCTGGGTTCGATTCCCGACTAAGCAGACATCTAAAGCGGATTTAGCAGAAGCGTAAACAGGTGAATACGACGTTGTCTTTACAAAGCTTTCGTAGCGCAGAATCCTTATCGATCTGGCTCGATTTAGTTTGCAATCGAGCAGACATCTATATTATGAATATTTCTTCTGGGTCTGGGTGTTTTTGTCTAATATTTACTTGTATATTTGCAGGCGGAGCATGCCCGCGAGCTGGCGCTGCGCACAGAACTGTTGCGACAGCAAAGGCTTGAACAACTCAACTTCAAATTTAACACCAAGGTAAACCTAAATATCTGAACACCATTTTTTGATGTATCAAACGAACGTATATGTCACTCCGTATTGGACTCTACCTCGCTTTCTGGTACCGGCATTACTCTAGAATCGCTCTTGTGTCTATTCTTTAACACTTTGAGTTCGACACGCATATATTAGATCGGGATTGGGGGAGGCGGCACTAAACTGGAGCTGTTTTCTTTAGACTGAAGATGCGTCGACAATTCTTACAAATATTGTATTTTTAGCTTCCGTGTATCATCTACGAATACACAGACGTTATTTCCGCTCACAGTCTTGTAACGCCGACGTAAACACAGCACTTGTGTTCGCCCGTAATCCAGATTTGTACATACAACACAGCTGTGTACTAGCCGCAAGCGCGTTACACTAAATAACACGCAATGTGTTACACCGCAGGGAAAATGTTACATTCCTTTAGAAATATGCCTTTTTTACAGTTTTATATTCGTTACCGTTCGTTCGTTCGTGTCGATGTTATTTATAAATATGTAAAGTATGGAGAGTTTAAGGGACAATTGTGTGTGTGCAGTCGGTGCTGCGCAAGGGGTACCTGAAGGAGATGATCCAGGTGCTGTCGGACCCGCGCTACGGCTCCAACCTGGCGCAGGTGGACGCCACCGTCAAGAAGCACGAGGCCATCTCCGCCGACATACTCGCCAGGTATGTGATAATTACGAATAATGATCATGTGATGTATGATGAATGATTTGGATTGTGTTTTGGAGTTTCTTTCGTAGACTCTTCTCCGGAACACTTTACGATTCGGTAGTTTATTGAGGTTCAATAAGAGTTATGTAAAAAAATCAACTTAATTTTATTTTATTTTCTAACTTATGTTAGTTTTTATTTTTTATTAAAACTGATTTGTTTTGTAATATTTATTTTTGTAACTTATGTACTGTTTTCCGTTGTTTTATTGTAAATCGTTTGCACCTAACTAACAATAAGCAAGCAAACAAACAAACACAAACACAGCTTCTTTAGATACAAGTATTTGATTTGGATGTGTGCACGGTGCGGTTAGGACGGAGCGGTTCGAGGACCTGTCGGCGATGGCGGCGGAGCTGGTCCGCGAGCGCTACCGCGGCGCGGAGGCGGTGGCGCGCACGGAGGCGGCCGTGCTGGCGCGCTGGCGCGAGCTGCTGCAGCTGCTGGAGCGCCACCGCGCCGCGCTCGCGCGCCTCGCGCACGCCTGCGCGCTGCTGCGCGAGGCCGACGCCACCGCGCACACGCTCGCCGAGATGAAGGTGCGCATCCTCACCCCCTCACCCTCACCTCCACTACGCCTAGCCTCGCCTCACCCTAACTTACCTCACCTCACCTCACATCCATCTTCCCTACCTCCAGTAAATAATACATTTTGAAAAAAAAAAACGTTTTTTTTTTAATTTAACATATTGTCTATGCTCGGAACGTTACCTGGCAACACTCGCGCTCTGTTTGTTCGCCTGTCTTTTGTTTTTTTTTTCACTCCGCTCTGTACAATCGCTTACGCGACATTCTTTTGTTTTTGCAATGAAAGTAAAATAAATTTTAATACGAAAATAACTATGTTTTGAGTAATTGGGAGCTTCCTCCACCTCGTAAACATATATTCTGATTACGTTATTGCAGGTGTTTTTAGATAAACATTTTTACCTGTAAAAAATCATTTCATCAGGCTCAATTCCAATCTGAAGAAGTCGGCCGCCACTTGGTGGATGTAGAGCGACTGCTGCAAGCCCACGCGCTGCAGGAGCTGCAGCTGGGCGCCCTGGACGAGGGCATCCGCCGGCTCGTGCGGCAGGGCGCCGCCGCCGAGGGGCCCCCGCAGCTGATGCAGCAGCTGGAAACGCAACGTAAACAGCTGGAAGATGCGTATGACAGGTGAGGGAACTTTCACACCTCATAAGGTATTTCCGTCTCTTTTATAACAGCTGGTACTTCGATCGGGGAGGTACCACCGCTGCTATTGTGAACTGCCTTAAAGTAATTCTAGTTTTTTAATTGGTGAGGTGAAATTGTTCGCTATACTTTTTTCTTTTTAGAAGAATAGAAAACGAGCATGCAGGCCATCTGATGCTAAGTAGTCGCTGCGGTCTGTTCACGTCCACATATCCATCACGTCCGATCCGAGCTCATACGGACCGTTGCTACATTTTTAGATTGAGATGTCTTCGCTTCTAAGCAGTCTCCCAACCCTATTTAACCACCTAAGGAATGGAATTTCCAAAAACTTTTGGGAGCGAGAAACTAAAACGGGAATCGTTTAAATTTCATACAATCTTTCAACCCCTATTTTCCTCTTTTAGGGTTGAGATTTCCAAAAATCTCTTTCTTAGTGCTCAATTATATTATAAAAGAACCTATCTGCAAAACGTCAGCAATGTAGGCTCAGCGCTTTCGTCTAATTAATCTCTGCATCTGTCACTCACCTTACTCTTATTTTTTATGTGAGAAAAGGAGCAAACGAGCATGAAAACCACCTGATGGTAAGTAGACGCACCTCATAGTCATCCACGTACAATCATAAACACGACAAATCCCATCTGAGCTCGAACGTAGATACTTTGCTACTGAGGAATAAGATGGAAAGTGTTAACACGCTATACTATGTTGTAACTGAGCTAATACTAAAATAGTTACTGTTGATATAGCCGACGTTTTAGCAATATATACACATAGAAGTAGTTACCAAATTACATATAGCTTAACCATTTTAGCAGCCGTGTAAGATTAATTTTAATTGGCAAAGTTATTGGCAAGGTTAATGCCAAATCAAATAAATAAATATTTTGGTATTTTTAAAACATTTGAAAAGAGATAAAGCTATGAGTAATTTCCATGAAATTTGATTATTTTCCTCTGTTCTCATGGTAAGGCAAAGACAATTATTTTTTCTTTCACTGTGCAGTCTATAAAAATACAATAAAAGACATAACCAATTTACCGGAATTCAGTATAATCTTAATTAGATATATTATTCTGAAAATATTCATTTTACCAGTTGAACCCGTTGGATCTAAATATAAGCAATTAAAAAGCATTAATCGTGAGTACTCGTTATATAATAAATTAAACAAAATTCCTCGATGATAGGTATGTGTTTAAAAATTGAAAATATTTCCCTATAGGGCCGCAGGATTACAAATCATATGATCGTATTAGAGACAAATAAACATGAAATTCAATTTTAACCAATAAAAATATCAAAGGGGGACACCCTATTTCATTCGTTCGTACTTTAGAACCCTAAGTAAGCATAGCACGCATATCTTAGAACCTTGTGTAAACATAGCACGCTAACTTTAGAACCCTACTTAAGTATAGTCCCAAGAAAAGCGTGAAACTCAAACTTTAAATTAGCCATCTCACGAAAATCATGATTCATAAGTATATATATTAAATAATAATTTAAATATATATAGGCAACTTTGAATAATACACATTAAGTAACAAAACTCACCGTATCGGGGTATAAATAATGCAAAAATAAATAAAAACCATGTACAATTAAAATACATTTTGTTTCAACCACTCAGTACAAACTGAAAACATTAATGTATTTTGTGCCGCCATCTTGTTTGAAATGTCATTATTGACCAAAGAACAGAAATTGCGTAGACGGGCATTGTATATTTTCAAGGTGGTAGAGTCGTTAGAGCTCGCCCGGGGCGGCGCCACCGCCACCCTCATAACCCGCTGTAAAGCAACATGTTCTTCGTGTATTGTGTTTCGGTTGGGGACGTGTGCTTGCCGGATACACATTAATGAAGGCGACCATCTTAGTCCTCAAGAGTAGGAACGCTTCCACGTCCATCCTTAACTAGAACTTCTGTTCTATTTGAGATTGGACGTGGTTGTCCATGGGCTGCAGTGACCACTTAACATCAGGTGGCCTGCATGCCCGTTTTTTACTCTTTCATAATAAAAAAAAAATGTATTTTTAGCATCAGTGTTGCTTCTACGAATACACAAACGTAATGTTCGCCTTCGGTCTTGTAGCGCCGACGTAAACACAGCACTTGTGTTCGCCCGTAATTCAATTTTAAAGTACAACACAGGTGTGTACAAGCCAAGCCGCAAGTGCGTGGCGCCATATAATACACAGCAGTGGTCTACGCCGCAGGGAAAGTAATGACTAATGTACCCCTGCAGGTCCATAACTAAGTACTGCATGCACGTATTGCTTTTTCTATATTTTTTTTTATCTAAAAATAGCGAAAGTGCGTAAACTAAACTACCGAAATGAGCTTATCTACTTAAAACAGACAAAAAACATTGACACTGAATTCAAACAACACCTTTCTTGTTTCAATAGTTGTATAGATTGTCAATCCTGTTGTATTAACCAGTGACTTAAAATGCAGTAAATGGCGTAGCATTTTAATATCGTCTGAATATAGTTCAGATGCTGTAGTGTAAGATTCAGTGATAATCTTAATGTAGGTAAATATATATCGTACCTTGCCACTCTTTCAATAACAACACTGCTACACCACATACTGCTGTTGTAAACTAACAATAAGTAATATAACAATAAGTATAAAAGTAAATATTTAAGTAAAGTCATTGATAATACAAAGTAAAATATATATATATATATTTTGACACACCTGACGCGTGTCATTTTTTTATTGAATACCAATTACGAATCAAGTGAATGAATGAATAAGAAAAAATCATCTAATAATATGTTTACTTAATTTAATAAATTTACTCCATGTACCTACGTTATGTTCTATAACAAATCAATTAATTTCAAGATAATACGTAATAACAATCTCATAAGTTAATAATAAAAATCTATTTCAGGCATTAAACTAGTAAATCAATTTTCAGCATTTCAATATTACGTTACGTTACATGACGTGGTATTGTATTAAACCGTACTGTAATAATTCGTCGTACCTATATGTATTTTTCAAAGAAGGGATATTCAATATTCACTAAATATTAACTTTTATAATTAATGCGGCGTCATCGACACGAAAAGCATCAGTATCATTCACTCTTTTGTTGTTATTGATGCTATAATTGATTTTTAAATTACAATTATTTAATAATATTAATTATTATTAATATGACGTGACCGGAAAGTGGAGCGACAGAATAGAAATTCAACAATTATATTTATTAATTAAAATTGAAGTATGTATCACATGGACTGACCAACTAAGGGAATGGCGAGCTGGTAGGGCTGGGCGGGCGCGGCCACCACGGCCTGCAGCAGCGGCAGGTGGTCGATAAAGCAGTTGGTGTCGGGCACCAGCCAGCGCGGCCGCACCTCCACCGCCGCGCCCGACGACCCCGCGCCCACCATTTCCTGCACACATGCATACATATTTCGGATGATGACATAAGATGTAAACTGTCAGTTTATATATCACAATCATACCAATTCCAGTGCATATAGACAAAAATAAGGGTTTTTTTTAAACAGGATTACTATTGTGAGTTTACGCATAATAATGCGCGAAATGCGCATGTAAAGTCGTAAAAATAGGGCCTCCCTGTATTCTTCGATTTCTTAATTGCATGGCCTAGACTTAAAAAATGAAGTAATAGAACAGGAACAAAATTTATTGATCGTATAAAAAAATGCCTTTAAGAAATACTATGAAATACGAAACTATTTTTCTTAGTTTTATATTTTGACCTAAACGTTCATCTTGATTACAGAATCGACACCTGTACGTGATCCTACAAGAACTTGGCTCCGTTTTTTATTAAATGTTCTACTTGTCATACAAGCGATATATATTCTGTATATACAACTACATAACTATGCTTTTTTATATTTATTTTCATAACCTGCTGCTTTTATCGTGCAGCACCCTTGATTTCTTTTAGCTACATTATTTTTTACAAATGTTTAAAAATTTCTAGTTAAAATTGTAAATTAAATATATATACATGGTAATCAGAGAAAACGATAAAAAACCTAAATAACATAAACCAAACTTGACAAAATAATAATAACTTATTAAATATAACTTAAACAATAAACAATTGCTTATAATACAATAACTTTAATATTATTATAACACATAAGTACACAGTTAGAGGTTTACGCGATATATACTAACATTATTACTAGAGAATTCCCACGGGTATGTGTAGACATAGTTTATAGAGCGCTTCCCTGCGACTCTTGCACCCCGCGTCGGCCGCCGCGGGCAGGCACTGGCTTATAAACTGTTCTAACTATATTGCCCCGAGGTTTTACAGCATCGGCGGTAACTATTACATTGTATGGCGCTATTGACGCTTCCCGACTATTAACCAATTTAAATGTATTGTATATTACGTGTATTAAACGTCAATTTTAAGTGTATGACGGTCTTAACTGATACCGTACGGTTCATTCGTAAAGTATATTTATGAACGGTATCTAAAGGCATTTTATGACGTCGTTACTAAATCGAGAAAATATTTTAATAATCATTTGTATAATAAAAATAATAAAAATCAAAGATAATAAAAATGATGAAAATTCTGAAAAACAATTTGAATTTTCAAACTACTAAAAAAAATATTTTTCATCTGATAGTATATTTTGGACAACTTACAATAAAATTTAAAAATAACTGAGCTGAGCCTATACTCACATAACACAACACATATATTCCTAAATACATACTTAGGTACATACATTTACACTAAGACAAACTACTACTTTAATATGCTAAAGCATGTAATTATTTCCTCAATATAACAAAATAATAAATTCTTTCTAAGTTCTACCTTATATATACCGTTTGGAAAAAAAAAACCATGCATTGGACAGCAACAAACCTGCATACGTAGTCGGCGTTTTTCTAACGTGGCCTTGCGGGACTCGAGCTGTTCCTTCCTCCGGAGCAGCCTTCGCGTGGCCTCGTCCGCCAACTCCGGGACCTCCTCGAGACCCTCGCTCAAGCTGGTCTGACCGCTCGTCAACTCGCTTTGACCGTCTTCTTGGCCCGAATCTTCTGACTACAATTCGATTGATTAGTGGCAATTATCAAATTTGAAATTGGCATTTTATAGAAATAGTGCCCGTTGTATTAGTGGTAGCGGTGTGACAAGATTTCATACGGGAGTTCCGGTATTCGAATCGCTGACACACATTTCAGATTTTTATGGTTGAAGATATATATTACTAATTAACTATCACTTTCTTTAACGGTGAAGGAAAACATCGTCAATTAATAGGAGTTTTCCACAAAGTTCACTAAAATATATGAAGTATCTACAATTCTATAGATGAACAGAGGGGTGGTGTACCACATTAGATTCTTCTTTCCGGAGAATATCCTCACCCTTCTCATTCTTACAGGAGACCCTGGACATGAGTGGCCATGAGATTTCCATTTGATATAGTATTATTCTCCATAATCTTTTGAGAGCCGTGTAATGTCCAAACTTCACATAGCCAGAGTGGTAGATTATACTTTTAACGTTTTTATTCTAAGATAAAAGATCTATTTTTACACGAACCAAAGTTTATCTACGAGTTGAAGAAACGTATTATCGTATCTTACTTAATTAAGCTGCATTAAAATAGAACAGATACGAAAATAGAAGCTCGTTTTTCCAGATTGTTTAAAAATAGTTTTTAATACGACATGAAACCCTCATTATCATACCAAGTGTTGTAATTGTGGATAATGCGGCTGCGCGCGCTCCACGGCGCTCACGTAGCGGGGCTGCGCGTCCGCCGGGTACTCCAACTTCAGCACGGGGGGCTCTACGCCTACTAGGTATCTGAAATAAATCTTATCAATTAAAATCATAATCAAAATATTTTGCTTCAAAGTACTTCAAAGTACAGAAACTCTTTGTTCTTCAATAAACTATCACCGACTACTAAGATGTTTCGGTTTAAAGAAGAGACCTTGAAAAAAAACTCCAAAAATATACATATTTTTTTCTTTGAAAACGGCATTTACGGTTTAGTTAAATACATGGAGTACTTTATGTCATTAAGCTAATAATTTATTTATAATATGTTGCTTTATAACATTGGTTTAATTATTAATTCAAACGTATTTTTTTCTAATACAATTGATCTGGGGTTCTAATACAAAAGAGGATACAATACCCCGTGTATAATTTGACTGCATTACATACTAACTTTAAGCACAGTCAACTTATTCTTATTTTTTGTATTAATATCATGATTATTATTTTTTTATCGATCAGATTATAATACTCTCTAACACGTTATATGTATATAGTGACTAGGCACCGTAAATATGTACATGGTGTGAAAAAAATGTCTAAGAAATAAGATTATGCTCGTTTTGAAAAATAGAAATAGAGCACCATAATGTCATGATATTATAATTTATGATAACTCAACAAGATGGGACTTGAACGATTGGCGATAGGGTAATAGATATAAAGACTTTAATCACCTCAACAGATGACGCTCCGTGGTAATTAAAGCTTTTTAATTTAAATCAGCATCACGACATGACGGCAAATAATCTACACAAATACATAATCCCGAGCTTATCTCGGTCGATAAGTAACTTTGAAATTAAAACATGAACATGGCTATTATTTTTAAAACCAAACCACCGTTGAAAAGTTACTTACAGAAGAAGTCCTTAAAACGAGTAATAAAAGTAACTTATTAGAAACAAAGTTTACACACGCACACATATGCGTTCTTTACTATGTACACTAATATTTCTTTGTCGCATTATTATCGTAGGAATGTACTTTGTTTTTATTTTTTTATTCGCACATTATTATCTCCTAATTGAGACCCGATTGAGATAAAATAAAAACATAATGTGAGGTCCTGTAGTTTTTTAATGTATCTCCATTTAAATTGACCCAGTGTTTTTACGAGATGCGTGTTCAAGTGACCTTGTTACGTTCATTTAGTTATTCTTATATATAAATATTGTTTTATCCCTATATTTTTTTGACATTACAATTGATACTAATTGCTACCTTTATTCAGTTTATGACCGTAATTCCTTGGTTTAAGGTTTTTTTAGTCTTTTGTGTGAAATATATTTACTCGGTGCCGAAGAAGAGAAGCTTGCGCGTGCGCAGCGCGTGCTCGGCGGCGTGGTGCGGCACGGGCGGCTCGCTGCGCGCCCAGCCCGTCGCCGGCTCCATGTACATGAGCGGCGTGAAGCCGGCTAACGACGCGTCCTCCGCCAGCCGCACGCATGTGTGACCTGCCCACCATTCGCTCGTTATCATCGTCATTGTCATCATCTTCGTCGTCGTCGACGACATAGTTAACGTCAACATCATCATCGTCATCGAAGTTTTATACATAGTAAAGTATAGTAAGTATGGTTATAGTTCAACAGGGAAGGTACCAACACGCCAATATTATCCGTGAAACAAATGTTATATTTGGGTCGGAAACATAATGCTGCGGGATAATTACGAGCTACGCAATCATTATTCCTTAAGAGTAGCAACGAATATAGCTATGAACTCCAGTAGGATTTCAGTATCCCTTGACGATGGAAGCGGATAAATTAAAGTCCAAATTAGATCCATTCAACATTCACATAATCTAATAGAAAGATGTTACAATTTTTAAACACGCCATCGCCATTAATATTTCTTATCGAAGAAAGAGTATAACCCAACTGAACACCATGCAAAACAGGAATATTACCTAAAATCGATCATCACACATTTATTGTTGCTCCTGAATACTAAGATCGAAGACTTCGTGCTTAAATCAACCATACTACTACATAACTAACACACAAATATGATCCCGAACGCATCGACATGAATGACCTTCACAATTCACTACTTCTAATAATTTGGTTTTGACAACTTTTAACGCTGTTTTTGATTTTAATAATTCTGAAGTGTGGACTTCGTACCAAATTTTATTAGGATACTTTATATTTAAACGTTTTAAGAAGATTTGCACAAATCCGGTTAATTTCAAAACCATACATCGTAAAGGAAAATCGGCTTGTGTAAATGGCAATTCGACAAGCCTCGAGATGACTGCATCGCGTACGACGAATTGATTGATGACTAGGAGCATGGCTAAAATTACCCGTGTAAATGGTCCCTTCGGTGGCATGTACAAAAGATGCTTGATGCATTATGAAAAAATAAAAGTCACTGTTCCGTAAAGTAAAGAAAATAAAACATTAATATATATTGTTTTTAAAAAATCAATATAGAACTGACAGTCGACTGTCGACCTGAATAGGAAGATCCATAATGATAAATTACCCTAAAGCCATAGGTTATTCTCACATTACACCAGCTGATGATCGCGAGATTGTTCTCGTGGGCTTACATATTAAGGTCATCCAACATTATCTAATAGCGATAATTTCTCTTGTATTTGTTTATCTTTGATTCGCAAGATTATAGAAAGTAGAAGATAACAGAAGTGAATAACTATTTAGTTTACAATAATGACGATATTCTATTTATTATAACTGTCGAGCTACCACGCGACAAGGTCTAAATTAATTCACACTTGGAAGTTTTAAATACACATATTTAATGCATTTACAAAGCGATTAAATTTAAATTAAACGAACATGAAATATTAATTGAATCTTAGCGCAATGCATTAGTGAAAACGATACTGAAACGGGGTAAGCCGTTTTTCAATATTAAAATATGTTTAGAAAATACCTTATCTCTGTTTAGTTAAAATGAACTAACGAAGATAAGTAACGCAAAGTTTTTACAAGTTAATAAGTCAGTACTGTCATCGTAAAATATTAATTTTAATAACACAACGAAGATAATGAATGAACCAAATGAAAAAATGACAATTTCACGGACCTTTTGGTGTTTTTTTATTAGGGGAATTACTACTTTTAAAGTTGCGTCACGTTGTCATAATATCCTTTTTAGTAATATTATAATTAAGTGCGACCATAAACAAATTATGAGAAAAATAATGGCCGAATATTTTCTAACATTTTTCCTAATCCTGACATTAATTTCGATGCATCAATAATATATTTATCTAAATCTCACCTTCTTTCACAGTGCTTTCCAACTCAATCGACTTATCATCCAATGCCTCGAGGATATTCATAAGTTTCGCAAGCCAGTCCCACGGGTCGTTTTCGCTTCTAAACAGAAACAATTCTTAAGATATTGATTTAAATTTAAACAATAATCGAGAACTTCCTTATATTTTTTAAAATTAAAATGCGAAAAGGTATTCACTTTTTTATACTTACTCTATTTCGAAGTTATCAAGTGAAGGTGGTGGATTCCATATACTACTGTGACATAACATCCAGTCGGACCACACCTGCGGGAAACATACGATTATAATCAAGTTTATATCATTGCAAGTGTGGATCATAGATATTTTTAAGTACGTCGTTAGTTCTTACGGCGTCGTATCATACTTTTATTCTCCTTTGCTAATGATTGATGACTTATTTCCGATTCATTTTAACAAACAAACTCTAATGCGATACCAAGCTGCGGTCCGTTTAAGGACGTGTTATATTATATACATATACATAATTTAAATAAAATACTTAGATAACATTTCTAGCAATTCAATTATTACTTATATTTCATAAGTGCCATTTATAGGCTCTCTAGATATGTAGGTTTTAATAACTAAAAGAAACATAGTTGAAGTGGG
>DWON01006541.1:0-13770 GCA_018251015.1 Phocides pigmalion okeechobee
GGTAACAAATAAGTACAATTTAAATTTGAGGGTAATTTTATATATATTTATACAGTTCTTTGTTTTTAAAGGTAGGAGAACTATAGTTCAATCGGGGAGGTACCACCGCCGCCCTCATAATCCGCCCTAATGCATTACTTGTTTCGGTTCGATAGGTGCGGTTGCCGGCTACGCTTTGAAGCGAGGCAACCATCTTAGTCCTCAGAAATAGCAACGCATCTACAGTCGAGCTTAGATAGGCTTTCAATCGTGTTTGTGGTTGTACGTGGATTTCTATGATCTACGACGATTTACCATCAGGTGGTGCATGCTCGTTTGCTATTCTTTTTCCCAGATTCGCTCGGCTAATAGAGTATATATTTAATTACATTATTTTTCTTTGCATACATGCATTCAGTCATTACCTAGTTGCAATAACTAACAATTAGAAACATCTATTTCGAACTACGACTCGATCACTACATTGAATTTAACTATTTATTTTCTCGCCCAATTTACAAAAAACTTAATTTATTATGCACTAAAACCTTCCTCAGGAATCATTCTAACTATTGTTGAAAACTGTGAGATAAGCCGTCCATTACTTTTTGAGCTTATCACGAACAGACATACAGACAGAAGCGACGGGGGATTTTGTTTTATATATAATATTTAGAGATATATTTAGGGTGCCTATGTTAAAATCCAAAAACAAAAACGCTCAAAGTCACGCGTGAATCTTTTTGTACCCAAATATTATTCAGTAATACACGGAACACACGATAAATCGATCACAATAGAGGCAATCGAAAAAACAGACACAAAACATATAATAAACCACTAATGAATTGAAAAAAGTTAGAACCAAATAATATCGATAAAAAGGTCCAATCGATACTGGGAGTGTATCGGAAACATAATACATAGTAAGGTTCTGTATGACTACACACAAAGTTACCTATCCCTTGACGTAATTTTGCAATAACAATGATTACAAATCTAACACACTTTAAAACTAATTATAATAAAAGATTTACCTAAACAATCAAAAGAGAGTACTGACGAATTCGGCTTGGTGCCAAGAACCCTGCTCGTATTGCTGCGTTGAATAGCGATCGCAATTCTCTGCGTGAGATATGAACTAGCAGCATCAATCAAACGTACTGCCCCAGTTGCCGCGCTGAATAGCCATTGCAATTCTCTGCACGAGATATGAACTAGCATTCTATTTGCTAGCAGCGTCGATTAGACGTGGGACTAGTTAAAAAAAAATAAACTCAGACCTCACGGACCGAACGTTTTAAAGCCTGGTTGAACAAACTCTATACAAGTCGCCAATTCACCGATGAAATTAAAGAGCTGTCTTATCACCTTTTTTAGAGAGCCCCCTGTCGTAATATTCAGAGGATACCTCGGACAGGAAGGAAGAAGCTTGTTCCACATCTTGTAAGTACGTTGTACGTACTTTGTAAGAATGAACGATTCTGAGTTTCGAATAAATCCTTTTTTACAAGCAAAACTGCTTCTTTACGGCACATAAAAGTGCCTGTGCAATCTAGACAGATTACGACTATACGTCTTTCTGTATACCCTTCGTAATCCGTCTAGATCTATCTAGATTTGTGGAAAGTTAAGTATATTAAACGACTGATCTGATTTTGATTGGATTAATGGAATGGTGCACGCTGCACAAAGTTTAACGAACATCGATTTCGATTTTTTATAGTATCGGAATGTATGGCTGTCTCTGAGCGTAACGCCTACACTATAATGCGTCCTCTGTTACAATATCGATTCTCGTCTACTTATCGATTATTGAACAACTGCCGTAGAAGTTTTAGTGAAATTCAAAACCTTGATGCGTCCTCAGATTTCAAATATCGAATCTCGTCCATTTATCGATTATTAAATCATCACCTGACAAATTTTACTCAGACCTAAAACCGTGATGCGTTTTAGATTTTTATATAGATTCTGTTCTACTTATCGATTTTTGAATCACTACCTGAGAAGTTTTACCCATACCCGAAAACGTGATGCGTCCTTAGAATTCCAATATCGATTCACGTCTATTTATCGATTAACGAATCACCATCTAACAACTCCATGATGCGTCCAAGGTTTTCAATATCGATTCTTGTTTACTTATCCATTATCGAATCGCAGCTAACGAAATGTCTCCCCATAAACACAACAATGTGAGGTTTCGTCATTGTGGACCCCAAAAAACCCAAACAAAACCACATTACCGGTCATAGTTCAATGGATCGATGGGCTATTGTCGTGGTAATTATGACGACAATGGGAATTTATTCGGTCGGCGGTCGTCAATGGATAGGGAAGACGGGACACCGTTCACTGTGGGATTGGCATTTCGATATTAGGGTTTGGGAATTCGATGATATTCATATTGTAAGGTTACGATGTTGATATTGCTATTTTTCGATGTCATAATTAAATATCATATTGTCATGCGACAATAATAATTTAATATAAATTATATCAACAATAAAATAATTATTTTTATGCAATTCGTTAAAATGTTGAACCTAATATACTAAATACTTTGTTATTTTTTTATGATAATATGGTGATTTCTGATACTGGCTTTAGAGAAGATGGGATTTAAAAAAAAGTATAAAAAGGGCGGGAGTTGAAAAACCAATGGCGGCGCATACAACGAAATATAGAAACGAAACTGAAGATAAAGGTTATTGAAAAAAAAAATCTGAATTTGATTAATGTGAAATGATCAATTGGATCAATGAGAGGTTTTATGATGATTTTAAAGTAATATTATTGCAGAATTTATACATTTTACTATGTACTCGCGGTTAACGATTTTTAATGCCCGATATTTCGAGTGTGGGTACAAGTCTACAAAGGAGCGACCATGTTAGTGCTCTAGAGTAGCAATGCCTAGACACGACGTCAGGTCGTGGTTAAGGTTGCACGTAGCTGTCCACGGGCTGCGGAGACTATTTAACATTAAACAGCCTGCATGCTCGTTTGCTTTGTTTTCCAACATAAAAAAGAGTAAAACCACGCTCTCCTGCATCTTTAATCAACCTCTTTGAGCATACCGTACTAGGTACTCCGTCTAGTGATCGGAGACACTCTGATTTATTACTCCCGTTTTATTCAAATTGTCTGCGGAGCGAGGAGACGTATTGTCATCGCTCTATTATCTAGACGCGGCATTAAATGAATTGGTACGGATGATAGCGCAGTAGACACGTATCGCAGGTTCGATTCCGTGCTATGTTGCATATAATAAACAATGCATATTATTTTACTATATAACGGATATTCATGATTAACTTTATCTAACTCCTATTGCTTTCTAATTACTATTAGTTTAGCCGTGACCACAAGTCATGCGGCTGGTTTGAAAATAGGGCGATTAAAAATCGTTAATCTTGACTACCTGTTACATGGTATAACTGTGTTCAGCCGTGACCACGAGCCATACAACTGGTTTGTGTGTCAATGGCTCTTACGACACAGGAGGGCCCTAGTGTGATGTTGTGGGCATAGTAAACCCAATGCTCTGTTGCTAGGTACACGTGTCTCCTACCAACTGGATCCTAGAGTACAACAATATATTATTTGCATACAAAGTTGTACAACTACATGTAGATAGAAATTTATCAACGTGAAAATTATCATATTCCACTAAAACCCATTACTTACGTGACGTTGCCCGTCATAAAGATAATACGTATTAATCGGTGCCGATAGAGTGCCTATTCAAGTGGAATTTATGGCTTCCGACCAATCCCTAATGCGTTGCGTTAACCGTGTTTTTGACGCACAAAATTATTTAACGGAAATGCTTGTGGCGTTAAATTCGATACGAAATTAACGTACGAATGTTAGCTGGACAATTTTTAAAAGTAAGGGAAATATAGTACGACCGGGGAGGTACCACTGTTGCCCTAATAATCCACCGTAAAGCATTACTTGCATTTCGGTTGGAGAAGTGGGGTTGCCGGCTACACTTTGAAGCGAGGCGATCATCTTAATCCTCAGGAGTAGCAACGTATCTACGTTCGAGCTCAGATAGGATTTCGGTCGTGTTTGTAGTTTTACCTGGATGTCTATGGGCTGCGACTACTTGACATCATGTGGTTTGGATGCTCGTTCGCTGCGATTCTCACATAAAAAATATATTTCATCGGGACTACTCGGGAAGAGTTCCTTCCGCCACAGGATGAAAAGACGATTATGTCTGGCTTCAAACAAATGGGTGTTCCGCTACTCCACAGCGGAGCGGACCCACAACGCTCTCGCACACTTCCGTAACTCCGCCGGTAGTACCTTCGGGGCAACCTCCAGAAACAATGGCTACAATACTATAAATAAAAATAATTCATTAAGTTACCTACACCATATAGTTACGTACATATACACATACGCTCGGATACACACACACACACACACACACGCACACATAAATAAATAAGAATGGAATAATGACACTTTTGAGCACTAAGATGAGACTAGCTTTTAAGTATAGCCGACAATTGTCGAACCGAAACACAAAGGGTTGGTTCACGGCGGATTATGAGGCCAACAGTGGTACCTCCCCGATCGAACTAAAGTTTTCCAATCTAATATTTTCATATCTATAAATATTATAAAACAAAGTCCCCCGTCACGTCTGTCGCTGTTCGCGATAAACTCGAAACGCACTAGACGGATTTTCTCACGGTTTTCAACAACAGGTATTCATTCTTTAGGAAGGTTCTAGTGCATTATAAGTTAAGTTTTTTTTATAAATTAGACAAGAAATTAAATAATCACTGGAAGCACGTATGCGTAAGTTGTTTCACGATATTAGAATGTAAATAACCGCAGACGAAGTCGTGGGCATAACTAGTATACACTAAAAATGTTTGTTCTTATCCTGTGAAGCCTTGAGCGAGTTCATTGAACTCACACGTAAAGTCGTGTTTTGATAACGAGACCAATATACTCGAATATGCAAAGCATTACCTTTTTATCATTACTAATGACTCAAGTCTCAAGACATGGCTCATACGAAGCGGTAAACGATAAGCGATTAGCGAATTATTCGTCACCATTGAAAACATATGTATGTTTTTGTAAACCATAAAAACATCTGTCGGCAAGGACGAGATTCGCAATCTATACAGCTATATGCATATAAATATATACGTGAAAATGTATATTTATACATATATACATTGGGGCTTTCGAGTGTCTGTTTGTAATATAAAATAATAGCTTGTTATTGAGTTCATTTTTATGTGAGAAGATTAGCAAACAAGCATTGCAAAATACCTGATATTAAGTAGTAAGCCCATAGACATCCACGTACAACCACAAGCACGATTAAAATTCTGTCTCAGCTCGAAAATAGATACGTTGTTACGCCTAAAGACGGTCACCTCGCCTCAAAGTGTAGCCGGCAACCGCACCTCTCCAACCGAAACATCAGTAATGCTTACGGCGGATAATAGGGGCGTATGCAGCTTTTCAATTTGTTTATTTTGTTGATGGTGCGACAGGTCTCTTATGCACTGATACACAGTACAAGAGGTCCAATTTAGTCCAAACTCACCAATCTTATTAAGGGTCTTGCACAATAAAACCCAGAAAACGTTATAACAGAATTAACAAAAAAACTTAAGTACGGGTCTTTCGTAATTTGAGGTTTCGGATAAAATTCCGAAATCAATCAACTTCGATAAGCAAAATGTAATAAAAATATTTTAAAGGTTTGCAAAGTAGAACCTGTAGAGTTCGACCGAGGTACCATGACTCCACACCGTTTGTAACGAAATTATTACTGAATGAGAAACGTCTAATGTAAGATTGACTCACACGACGCCGACGGGACGTCAAACGGCATGACTCTGTTTTGCCCTTGATGTCTCTTGATCTTCTCCACCATTGCATTATTTATTTTTTATGTGAGAAGAGTAGCAAACTAGCATGCAAACCACCTGATGTTAATTAGTCGTAGCCCATAAACATCCACGTACAACCACAAACAAGACTGACATCCTATCTGAGCGCGAACTTAGATACGCTGCAACTTCTGAGAACTAAGATGGTTGCCTCGCTTCAAAGTGTAGCCGGCAACCGCACCTCGCCAACCGAAACACAAGTAATGATTTACGGCGGATTATGAAAAAATCCATTTTATAAATTTTTATATTAGTAACAGCCACACACAAAAATTCTAACTATTGTTTTTGGTTCCATGGCATTAATAAAAGCCTTTAATAATAGTTTTTGTTATGCATCTGACATGTACAGACAGCAATCAGTTATAATTTTATTATTAGTAAAAATATAGACACAATAATAATAATAATAAATATGATATAAAAGGAAACAGAGAGAAAAAAACCAACAAATCAAAAACAAGGGGGCAAAGGAAGTGTCATCTTTTTGCTGACGCGAGATTTTCGTCCCGACCAGCGCTGTTTTTCAGCCACTCCCTTCCATATTGATATTCAATTATAATTTTGATCTTAAAATAATAATATAATATCGCGGAATTTATATATTTTGCTATAAAACAGGTACTCACAATATATGAAATATCGGCAATTAAAAATCATCAATCGTGAGTACCCGTTACATAGTAAAATGTATTCATTTCGCGATGATTTTATTTATTTTAAAATCATATATACATATGATTTTAAAGTACATATATACATATGATTTTAGGTAAATCGTAAATAGTGAAAAGTTCAGTAATTAGTTCAGTCATTATCTAGTTGCAAAAACTAACAATTACAAACATTTATTTCGAACGACGACTGAATTACTATATTGAATTTACCTAATTTCATATCTCGCTCATTAAAAAAAAAAACTTAACGTATTATGCATCAAAACCTTCCTCAGGAATCACTCTGCATGTTGTTGAAAACTGTGAGAAAATGCGTTCAGTACTTTCAGAATTTATCGTGAACAGACAGACAGACAGCCGCCGTAAAGCATTATTTGTGTTTTGGTTGGAGAGGTGCGGTTGCCGTCTACACTTTAAAGCGAGGCTACCATCCTAGTCCGCAAGACTAGCAACGTATCTACGTTCTAGCTCAGACAGGCTTTCAGTCGTGTTTGTGGTTGTATGTAGATGTCTATGGGCTGCGACTACTTAACATCAGGTGGTTTGCACGCTCGTTTGCTGCTCTTCTGACATAAAAAAGACAGATGCGACGTTTTACTTTGTTTTATAATATTTAGAGACGAGATAATTTTTATGTAGGTTTTAAATATATTTCATTGCCATTCAAGAGCGGAACTCTAAACCGCAACCGCGAACCTCCGAAGGCTGTGTCGTAAATCGACAAACGAATCGTGGCATAATGTTTGCAAATTGCGCCGAGCTCCCTAAGGTCCTTAGCCTTCTCCAAACTTATTTCGCATGCAGTAATTTACAACAAGATACTCAACTGTCTGGCGGAGATAAATCTTTAGTTCAGTCGTTCCGTTTTTGGGTGCGTTAAAACATTCGAATTTAAACTTATCGACGCGAAATGTTTACATTTTACAATGTAACGAGTATTCTCGGTTGCCGGCTACAATTTCAAGCGAGGCGACTGTCTTAATCCTCACGAATAGCAACGTGTCTACATTCGAGCGCAGATAGGATTTCGGTCGTGTTTGTGCTTGTACGTGGATGTCTATGGGCTGCGACTACTTAACATCAGGTGGTTTGCACGCTCGTTTGCTATTTTCACATTAAAAAGACCAAAATTTCAAAGTGTAGCCGGCAACCGCATCTCCAACGGAAACACAAGTAATGCCTTACGGCAGATTATGAGGGCGGTGGTACCTCCCCGGTCGACCTATAGTTCTCCCACCCTTAATATACTTGTAAGAGTCTAACAAGATTATAAAAGTCATTCAAAGAACAAACTACTTCTTTATTAATAAAAGTTATGTTAGTTTAGACGAAAGTAGATTTTGATATATATATATTGAAATAAAGTCGTGTTTACGATAGCACTGTACCGACATTTGGCTGGATTAGTGTGATCCGGGCTTTTCGATATATGTAACTAAGTAATGTTGTATTCTTGTGTGTCCGGCCGTATGTTACTACATATCATACGACATATTTGGTCTTCATATATATGTACTTATCAACTTTTTGTCCGATACATTAATGATTATTAATTATTTTTATCCAATAAAACGGTACTTGTAATTCCGTTTTTATCAGATACGTTAATACTTATCAATGGTTTTTATCCAATACGGCGATATTTATCAATCAAGAGTTATCCAATACGTCGATACTTATCAATTTTTATCTAATACACCCATACTTATCAATACATTTTTATCCAATCCAATGGTACTTATCAATTTTTATCTAAAACGTCCATACTTATCAATCAATTTTTATAATATCCATCAATACTTATCAATACATTTTTATCCAATCCAACGGTACTTATGAATTTTAATCTAATACGTCCATACTTATCAAACATTTTTTATACTATCTGTCGATCCATCGAACTCTTGCCGGCTTGGTGCACACGTGTTATCTTCAAACATATCTTTCTATATCTTTTCTAAAATTTATCGATATATCGATATAAAATTTCTAGAATAAATTGAGTTGTCGCGGAACGCTTCTCGGATGTGAATCATCGTTAATATTTTGTACAAAAAAATGCATCGTTAATATTTTGTACAAAATTATGGTTCATATGTATCCGCGCCACAGGTAAAGTGTTATTTTGAACGAACTGTAAAACGAGTAGTTTGCATACACTGTGACGTCACATGCGCATGTGACGTCACAGTGACAAGTAAAATGTGTAAATACCCCGATGATGATAGTTTAAATGAAATATATTTCATATTAAATTATATAATTTAAAATGTTTAATGATCTCTTATTCATAACCATTGTTGTCCCTAAAACAATGACGCGTGAAAAAAATAAACATAATATTATATATAATTAAAAAAACTTTAGGTCTAATAAAGGCTTTGTTCCGGGTTGATAGACTAGGTCTAAATAAAAACTTTATATCAAGTTGATAGACCTTAGGTCTAAATGAAAACTTTATTGCGGGTTGATACACTTTAGGTCTAAATAATAACTTTATTTCAGGTATAGACTTTATTTCTAAATAAAACCTTTGTTTCAGGTTGATAGACTTTAGGTCTAAATAACAACTTTATTTCAGATTGGTACACTAGGTCTAAATAAAAACTTTATACCGGGTTGATACAGTTTAGGTCTAAATAAAAACTTTATTTCGGGTTGATTGACTTAAGGTTTATATAAAATTTTGAGTGACTTCTGTACGTTTATTGAGAACACACATTACATCCTCAACTCTAGAGATAGGAGAAAAATGAATGTACGGCAAAAAACAACAATCGTAATAATTTTTAATATGACACAACACTGAATGCAACTATGTTTAGTGTCAAGTGGACACGGCGACGCGTACCTTGGCGACGCGTCGCCACGCTAACAGCTCGTCTGAACCTTTTCAGATGTTTTATATTGAAAATGAAAATTCTTTTTGTATTTAGAATTGTTAAATATTATCAAAAGCTGACCAAATCTTAATAAAAACTGTTATCGTTGTTAATTAATTATTTTTAGCAGATTTTACAAATTGACGAATTCTTAAAGTTGATATTCATTACTTTATATAACTTAAAAGATTTTTAAAAGATGAAAAAGATGTGTTTTGGAGTTACTTTCGCCGCGTCTCCAAAACGAAACACCTTACAGTCGGCGGTAGTTTGTTGACGTTCAAAAATAGTGTAAAGAATCTACTTTGAATTAAAATATTTTGATTTTTTGATGTTGTTTGAACGTTTTTTAATTGTCGATATTTCGAGCCAGTTGCACGGCTCGTGGTCACGGCGAAATATCGACAATTAAAAAGCGTTAATCGTGGGTATCCGTCACAAAACATAATGTAAAAATTCCGCGGTAATATCCGTTTAAAATTATTGATCTTTATTCTTAAAAAAAAAATATTACGTTAATCAAAAAATAGTTGTTGTAGAAAAAATTGATTTTGAAAACGGTATTTTAGATGTTAAGTTTACAATTAAGATACATTTAAAAGTATTTAACTAATATGAGAATGGGGCCACAATTGCATTTATATACGTATCTGTCTGTTTGTTTGTACATGCATTTAATAACGTGTGTTAACACGAAGGACCATAAAATTAAAATAAACCGAATTAAAATAATTATATTAAGTTAGTTAGAAAGCTAAATTAAAAAAAAATAATAAGTTTATTTACGCGTCGTTAAATCATTTTTTGACAATTAAAAGTGAAATGTAACACATAAAGGACCATAAAATTAAAATAAAACCAATTATAACAATTGAATTAAGTTAATTATGAAGCAAAATTAAAATAATATTAATATTATTTACGCGTCGTTAATTTTTGTACAATTAAAATATATATTTTATCATGTCGCAATAGAATGCGGATTAAAACTATAGAAATATCTACCATTAATAATTTTATTGTACCGGGTACTCACGGTCAACGATTTTTGATTGTCGATATTTCGAACCAGTTGCGTGGCTCGTGGTCATGGCGAAGGACTGATTGAGTTTCGCCGTGACCACGAGCCAGCCACGCAACTGGTTCGAAATATCGCCAATCAAAAATCGTTAACCGTGAGTATCCGGCACATAGTAATATGTATAAATTCCGCTATGATATTAGTTTAAAATAATCAATTATTAACTAACTAACTTCTCGTAGATTTCCGGCGATATAAAGTTTCCATTACTGTTCTCTTGGACACTTTGCTCCTCTCATAATGAGATGGATTAGCCCACAGGCTACATTTGACCAAGTGCTTAATGCCACCTTCTCGTAGATTTCCGGCGATATAAAGTTCCCATTACTGTTCTCCTGGACACTTTGCTCCTCTCATAATGAGATGGATTAGCCCACAGGCTACATTTGACCAAGTGCTTAATGCCAACTTCTCGTAGATTTCCGGCGATATAAAGTTCCCATTACTGTTCGCGTGGACACTTGCCTCTTCTCAGAGTTAGAAAGACAACTTAGGCGTTTACCATGATTTTTCTGTTTCTGTTAAAGCAAGTAATAATTATTGTTTACTATTTTGTAAACTGTACTTTAATACTGTTACTAATTTATGAAGTTAATGAATTTGATGAGTTTAACATTTTCCCTGCTACAACACTGCTGTGTAATTCTGGGCGCGACGCGCTTGCGGCTCCTACACAACTGTGTTGTACCGACACATTTACACAGCAGTATTGTAGCCGCAGGGAAAGTGTAAAAGTACTAAAAATCGCTTGTTTACTATTGTGATCCCCCAAAGGTAGGCAATGTGATCCCCTAAGCGAGGACATACGACCCCCTAAAGGTACTTATCATGAAAATCAATGATTTACATAGAGCAACCATGACATTATGTTTAGTTATATATAGATTTGTCTGTTATATGAAAATGAATGTATACAGGATGATTTTATTTCAACTGGGTATAAACGGCTTAATTCGAATACTATCAACGGTCGTTGTGAATACTAAAATGCGAATGTGTGTTCATTTTTCTTTAAACTTCGATTTTTTGGTAGAAAAATGGTTTTGTTTAAATCTAATGCGGAGTGTTTTGTTTTTTATCTAAATCTCTACCGGTTGGCGGAAAATACAGGGTGTTAATTTTTGTTAAAAGTAAGATTTTTTGGGTAGAAAATAGTTTTGTTTATAATCTAGTACGGCGGTTTTCATTTTTATGTTAACCACTATCGGATGTCCGAATTTTACAGGATGTTTATTTTTCAAAAACTAAGTGTTCAATTCCTGGATAGAAAGTTTTATTTTAATCTAATGCGGCAGTTGTCGTTTTTGTCTTAATCGCTATCTTCTGAAAATACAGGGTGTTTTTATTTTCGAACACAATGGGTTCGTTTTGTGGATACATTTATTCAAATTTAATGCGACATTTTTCATTTTCATTTAACTAACTCTTTAGATCACCTTTTTTTTTAATTCTATAGTCTTTGAATTAGGTCATTTAAGCCCAATTAAAATATGTCTCTGTCTTTGTATTATCATTGATTGATAATCTCAGCGAAAACTTGCCTCGAAATTTAGTTCCAATGTAGTGGAGTAGGGTTTGATAAAAACCGGTTGCAACCGGTTACAACTGGTGATTATAACCGGTAATCAAAACTTTCAACTAATCGGTAACAGTGACCGGTAATCGTTACTGGAATGCAATCGGTATCCGTAACATGTGACTGGCTGCAACAGTTAAGCGGTTATCGCATCAAAAAAAATGAAATTGAAAATCTTAAAATTGATTATAATAAGAGCTTAACCTAAACTGTCTGAAAGGAATCGGTGCCCATGCGGCATGGTGCCAAGAACGCTGGCCGCATTCCCGCGTTGAATAGCAATCGCAATTCTCCGCGCAAAATATGTACCAGCCCTCTTGTCACTTGCAGCGTCGATCAAATAATTAGACTGTATGACCAATTTAATGGATTATCATTAGAAAACGATTTTTTTTGTACGCCGGTATTTAAACTAAAATATTGTGTTTCATTATTAGGTTTACATACACTTAATGAATGGAAAAGTTTCATTGTATCAGTCGAGCTTTAAGCGTCTCCTGGATGACGTTGACCGGGAGTAAAAACCTCTATGATTCGAAGCTTCTTGGAATATATCCCGGTATATAAACATGACAAGGATAAGGTATTTTTACTATGTACCGGGTACTCAAGATTAACTACTTAATTGCCGATTTTTCCAACCAGTTGTATGGCTCGTGGTCGTCGATTGCGACGCTCAAATTGTTAGTTAGTAAGTTGCGAACGGCGGCACTACACTAAACATGTATTCTCTAGACTGGAGATGCCCCGACGATTCACACATGTCTTGTTTGGCTGCACACGTATTGTCTATGAATAGACAGAACGTACGTACGTAGACACAGCGCTTGTGTTCGCCCGTACGTACACGACAGGCGTGTACCAGACGCAAGCGCGTTGCACCACAGGACACAACAGTGTTCTACGTTACAGGAACAGTTACAAAAGGGTTGAGCCGTGACCACGAGCCGTTCAATCTCGGAATATCGACAATTAAATAACGTCAATTGCGAGTAGTGCATACATAGTTATAAATGCCGCTATGATTTTAGTTTTATAATTAAGAATAAATATTGTTCGCATTGTCAATTCCTACTGAGTGTCTATCATTGAACATCGAACGGATGTGACTATTACAAAACCTAGAAGTAATTATAGTTAAGTTTTTTAGATGTAATTTTAAACAAATTTTAATGAATGTATTACTATCATAGTTGTAATTATGAATAGGATAATTGATGTGCTCAAAATTGTTGACGCCGCGTCTGATCGTAATTGTTGTTTCGGATTCAAACGGGAACACAGTTCAATACGATGTAATATTGTAATTCAGAATACGATACAGGTTGAAAGGTGGGAGAGCTACAGTTGGACCGGGGAGGTACCACCGCCGCCCTCATAGTCCGCCGTAAAGTATTGTTTGCGTTTTGGTTGTACGTGGGATGTCTATGGGCTGCGACTGCTTAACATCAGGTGGTTTGCATGCACATTTACTACTCTATCACATAAAAAAACAGAAGAATACTTTGACCACGCCGCTTATATTTACATCAAAGCAGCGTTGCAAGCGACGGCACTAGATTGGAGATGTTTTCTCTCGACCGGAGATCCGCCGACCATTGACACATCTGTCGGGTTTGACCGCATCTATGTAGCGTCT
>DWON01006542.1:0-13770 GCA_018251015.1 Phocides pigmalion okeechobee
TAATGTGTATCCGGCAACCACACCTCCCCAACCGAAACACAATACATGAAGAACATGTTGCTTTACGGCGTGTTATGAGGGTGGCGGTGGTGCCGCCCCGGGCGAGCTCCATCGGCTCTACCACCTTTAGAATATAAGTATAAGTAACCTATTTATTTTGCTTGCTACAAGGGAGTAGAAATTCTAAATTTTTACGAGAAACTTAGAGCGACTTGACGTAGGACTTGTATTTACAGTTTGTTACCGATGTTCTTGAGTGGCAATGAGAACTGTAGCATTGGATACAATTCATATCTGAATGTCGTATGCAAAATATAATTTAAAATAAGCATAAACTCTCACTAAGGTTATAAATGGAAAAGATTAGGAAATTCTAATATTTTTAACCGGTTTGATTTCTTTAAAACGTAACAGATTTGAATCAAATGTATGTCGATGGTGCCGGTGACAAGAGGGCTCATATCTCGCGCAGAGAATTGCGATTGCTATTCAGCGCGGGAATGCAGCTAGCGTTCTTGGCACTATGACGCATTCTCACGCACTCCCTTTCGATTGTTTAGGTTAAGCTTTTACTATAATTGGTTTTACGGTTGTAAATTCTATTTCAGCTGTTCTTCAGAGAGAGGAGCATATGTCCACGCCATTTCTACTTTGCAATCGCCGCGTTGTGTTCGCTGTCTATTCAACAAGGTCTTAAGCGACCATTGTCCTTGGAATTATCATCCATAATACCTACGACTTTGTGCTACTAACTTTTCGCAGCCAGGACAAGATATTGAATATTCAATGACATCAGATTAAAATTTTCGAAGAAGTGCCCAAGTTTTGACTTATGTTTCCAAGCGGCAACATTATTGTGAGAAAATAACATTTATTTTGTGACTTAGTATTTTGTACAATCATTTAAATTGTAATTTATTTTATACTAAGCCTCCCCAAAGTACCATTAGTACTGTAGTTCAAAAATCGTATTAATTTACATAAATTTCACAAATCGCTTTTATAATTGTTCAGTGTAAAGCCTGATACTATTTCAAACATTGGATTGTTTTTATATTTTTTAGAAAAATAAACGGTGTTTAATCTTTCTCTACACCTTCATAGTATTGTTACAGGACTTTTATGTATTTATACAGGTTATAAGTCCCACTACTACATGTGTCTTTTCTTGCAACGGGGGTAGGACGGAACATGCTCGACCACGCTGTTAACAACAAAAAAATACACTACAATTTATCAGTCTAGTGTTTTTTTTGTTTATTTTATCTCACACAATGTAAAAAAACGTGTGAAATATTCATGCCAAAGTGTAGAACAGTTTCTGGACAGTGTAGAACAGTTTGATGGCAGACAGGACAGTTTGTCAACAAGCAGAACAGTTTATCAGCTGCCAGAACAGTTTGTCTGCAGGTAGAACAGTTTGTCAGCAGGCAGAACAGTTTGACGGAAAGAGGAACAGTTTATTGACAAGTGTAATAGTTTATTGACAGGTACAATAGTTTATTGCCAAGTGGAACAGTTTGTCAACAAGTAGAACAATTTGTCGGTTGTTATAAAAGTTTTCCCGCAGTTAGAACAGTTTGTCAGAAAAAGGAATAGTTTGTTGTCAGGTTGAAGAGCTTATCTGCACGGGAAACAGGTTTTCAGTAAGTATAACAGTTTGTCGGTTGTTACAACAGTTTTTCCGCAGTTAGAACAGTTTGTCAGAAAAAGGAACAGTTTGTTAACAAACATAGATTGTCGGCTCTTAGAACAGTTTGATATCAGGTTGAAGAGCTTGTCAGCACGTGGAACAGTTTGTCAGTAAGTATAACAGTTTGTCGGCAGATAGAACAGTTGGTCACCCATCCAAATACCGACCAGGCTTAACATTGCTTAACTTTATCGATTGTTACGATCCACCCAAGCCGCGAGGCTACGCGAGATACCGTACTTATGAATTCGAAATTCACAAGTTGTCTTCACAGACTCTTCGAGTCACGATTGCAGGAAATCTCAATTCGAGTGAACATCTCTTGTATAATAAAAATAAGAATCGAATATACAACTTATAAAATATTTATGAGACTGTATAAAATACGGGTTTCACGTTGAATTTCTACAATATGCAGCTGACGTTTGTATGTTTATATACTGATTTATACCTTTCTCATTCAATTTAAAAGATTTGATTCAACTTTAAATTTTATTTTATTTTATTACTCCTATATTTGATGGACGCCGCCTGTGACAAGAGGGCTGGTTCATATCTCGCACAGAGAATTGCGATTGATCTTCAACGCGAGAATGCAAATAGCGTTCTTGGAAACGTGCCGCATGGACACGGACACCTTTTAGATTATTAGGTTAGACTTTTATTACATTCCATTCATTATTGTATATCAATATAAATTCATACTTTTACTTTAAACGTTCCATCAATGTCTTATTATAAAATGAACAAAATGTAAATGTACCAATATATTAAGCAATATAACGGGTACTCACGATTACCGGTTTTTGATTTTTAATTGCCGATATTTCGAACCAGTTGCATAGCTCGTGGTCACGGCGAAACTACCATGCAACTGGTTCGAAATATCGGCAATTAAAAATCAAAAATCGTTAATCGTGAGTACCCGTTATATTGCTTAATGTATGGATTCCGCTATAATATCAGTTTAAAATCCAATATATTAAGTATATCTTTTTATTATATAACGGAACGACTAACGCTTTTTAATTGCCGATATTTCGTTCTAGTTTTATGTCTCGTGGTCACAGCTAAACTTGGAAAAATATCGGCAATTAAAAACCATTAATCGTGAGTACATTCTATGTGTAAAAATTCTGCAATGATGTTAGTATAAAATCGGATAAATATATCTAACTTTTCACAAATATAACATAGAAAATAGATCGAACAATCGCCCGTAAACTCAATTAGCAGCGACCTTTGAAGTCGTGTGATCAAATAACATTAAAATTTCATGAAGCATTGCTTACTTAAGCAGTAATTGCTTAAGTGCCTTTTCAAGCGTTTGATTAACAGTTAAAAACGCTCGTTTTTGATAAAATGTTTGTTTAGGAATGGTTCGTGGATAGCTGGAAGGCATCTGCTGAAATTAATAAGTTTAAACTGTTACAATAAACCTGAGTTGGTACAATAAATAAATTTTGAGAGGTAGTAAAATAATATACTGAACCCGGAGGTACCAAAGCCGTCCCCCCAGTCCGTCGTAAAGCTACTCCTGTGTTTCAGTTACAGAGGGCTGACCGCCTGCTAAACTTACAAACCATCTCTCATCATCTCAGTTCTCATAAGGAGCAACGCATTAACGACCTCATACTTACTCATACTTTATTCCTGTTTCAGGATATTTTTTTTACATTAGGAAAACCAGGAACGAGTAACTTACGCCACGGAAGGGCCAACGGAAGGTTATATCGGACTCCAACCTGAACTCCAACTAAAAACCTAACTGGTGTACATTTCGCCACATCCGTGACTCCTCCAGTGGCCGCCCGGCCCTCACAGGCCAGGCCCACCTCCGTGGCAAACCTCAAAATTGATGTCGGCTGCCCCGGACACCAGGTGCGCCGTCAAACTTCGGACATGTTGGCGGAACAACAACCGACGACCCGTGTCCGGGTACCGCTCGCTAGTCCCAAGGTTGAGGTTGTAAGTTAATGTTAATAGGCCGCAGCAACAACTCAACATCAGGAGTCTTACACACTGAACTGCAAAAAATACTTTGATAAATTAATTTTACGCGAATATTACCAAAAAAAAGTGTTTTTTATTAAAAAAAAAAGTCTTGTAGGCTCGACGAACTTGTCTTAGCAGTTACCAAACCAATCTGACACGCAAGGATTCCGTGTTCGATTCTCCACAGAACAGACATCCTATGTATTCGATTTTACATCTATCCAATGCATCCAAGTTTACGTGTCTTCTGATTCTGATGTTAACTGATAGTGACTTTATTTATTGTAGTGGAAAGATTCTCGGATGAATAGATATCGTGTACACATTTTTGTATCTATTCAATGCATCCAAGTCACGTAATCCTGTTAACTGATACTAACTTTTTTACTAGTCTAGATTAACTTACCGTTTTCTCGGCCACTAAAAATACGCCCGGTAGCCTTTATTCCTACAAGCGTCGGAAACAAAGCCACGAAATCCAAATTTATGCTTACAGCGTCTAAGTTACACCAAACGAGGATATATATTTTAGTATATCTTTGTATTTATTTTTAATATTAATATAATATATTTATGTATATATATATATATACCTACCATCCAGGATTTAATGGAATGTCATCAGGCATTAAGTGTGCCCTATTGTAACTATATTTTAAATAAATACATAATTAAATAAATAAATTAACGAACAAAGAAATAAATAAATAAGAGAGAGAACATGTTTGTGTATAAATGTGAACGAACTATTATTTAAAACACGCGTCCAACCATTCAATACTCATACAAATGGGGTCATAGCAAATATCGCTGCAATATACTTAAATTTCTCGGGTATAGTTTTAAGATTGTATTATCAAGGCGTTATAATCACTACAGAGAAAGCTCTTTTACAATGATGAAAAAACATAAAAAATCGCTGCAATTTACAGTGCAGTTTCCTAGCCTTACAAGATACATTTGTTTTTCACGCTCAACGCTAACGCTTATAGAAAATAGCGAGTATGATTTAAGCTTTCATTTCAGTAAGTAGCGTCTAGACTTCCAACGATATAAAATCATTAACTTAATGAACTGAAGTTGAAAACAAATGCCGTTTGAACGAATACCGAACAACTTAGCACGTGCGCTTGTTGTTGCAGCGAAGCCTTTCAGAAACCCAGTTTCTCGATATCTATACACTATCAATCGACTTTTGTACGTTGTAAACGAACGGCAGTTATGCAACGTCACGCGCTGTCACAAATTGGATGGGTGACCAAAGGGGAACTTTCATGCGAACGTACGAACGTTACATACGCTTCATAGATACTTACTTCTACGTCTTTCGAGACGTACGTAAGAGTACATTACATATTTAGCCCCAGCTTATAACAATATTTTAAGCCTTATTGAAGACTCGTATCCACATTGGAAAGTAGTGAAATTTTCTTTAGAGTTACCCAGCAATAGAAAGAGACTCAGCCCAGCAGTGGGACTTAAAATGTCACACATCAAATAGTTATTCCCAAAAATACACTGGACTCCAGTATTTCCGCAAATAAATTATACACAAAAGAGTAAGGTGACTGATATACCTAGAAAACAACGCACAGGTAAAACAGCCGAACCTAGAATCCTAAAATTAGCAGATATGTTCTTTATATAGTATAACTGAACACTAAAAAGGGAAATTTGTAAGCATTGTATGAAATTTTATACTAAGTCTACGTAAACAAAGACCCTGACAAGAGCCATTATTTTATGTAACTAAAATTAGAAATGAAATCAGTATTTTAATTAGGAACGAACAACGATACTTCAAATTAAATGGTATCTTCATTTATCAGGTGCAAAACAAAAGGCCTAAGCATTGTTTGTAAGACAAACTGGAATAATAAAAAGTATTTGAATCCTTCAAAGTTGTTATCGCTGCCCATTTGCTAACGCATCGTGGAATTTTCTTTTTGTTTCAATGAAGAGATTCGGTGGGGAGGGAAATTAAATATAATCTGGGGCACGAGGGGGCACGCAGTGCCTTTAAAATAAATTTGGAAAACCACGAAAAATTATTGGTAACCCATGCAAAAAATATTGGATATCTTAATTAGATCAAAATTATTCAAATACAAAAAATATGGACTTACAACTTTCGAGAATTAGTGTGCTCCCAAAACAGAAGTGAAAAAAGGGGCCGGAATATAACTGAATCCTTCATTTCAAAACCTCTTAAGTCACTCGATTATATTTATTTCATACTCAAACAAATGAGTTGTAAAGCCATTTTTTATTTTATTATTTTCCATTATTTGAGTGGTAAAAAATTAAAATAGCGAATAACCTTTTAAAGTTTGTTAATAGAAATAATGAGAAACCTGAAAAATAGTTCTTGACTTCTGTTGTTGTAATAATCATATTTTTATTACTTACGATTGAGAATTAAACTTAAAAGTAATCTTTTTAACATTTTACATTTATTAATTTGTCATGTTTTAATGTCTTTATGGTACATAATTATATTCTCCATCATTGTCATCTGGATTATCTTCAACATTTGCAGTTGGCCAGCTGAAAATGTTGTTATAAAATGGGACACGCTCTGCCTTGAACTTGTTTTAAATCGTCTATTTTTTATTGATTGGCACATTCAAATCATAGGCTATGATTGATGGAAGTAAAACAGAAGTTGTTATTTTTTTATTAATGAGAATGAATTTTTAATCAATATATTCCTCAGCTATGATAGTTCCTTTTCGATCTGAATCATACTGAAAACTCATGTATTTCGAAAGTACGAACGACTTTTTCTCGTCCTTTGGGACTTTTTCCCATAAGATTCAGTTGACAAACATGTTTTTTTGTAAAAATTTGGCCACCATTTCTTAAATTCTGAAATATCTTCTGTTTTAGCTCTAAGACTGTAAATGTTGAGCTAGAGTTCGAAACCAAATCAATGTATTCTCCTGGGACGTAGATACAATCATGCTTTCGAACATTTTTAGTTTCACTTGACGACATTTTTCAAGCCAAAATCTACTTTTCGCACAAAATATTTGAATAAAAGACAAGTGAAGATCAAATATGACATTAATGGCAACGGTTTACAAATTTAAAGATTGGAATATTGTTGAACCAATCAAAACAAAGTAAATTTAAAACGTCCAAATCAGTCATAAACTACTCCTGCCATCTAGTAGTGCATGTAAAAACCTCTTAAGTCATTATTAAAAGAGGAAGGAATGTATCGACTTACATGGTTTTTACCCAGAATACGCATCTCAACTATACTGTTCATTATTACCTATCTGTTACTTATTGTGTTGGTTGAAAAACTGTAACGATAAAAATGTTTTATCTGAATACGTTTACGTAACCATCAATATGCATGCATTAAAATGATCTCGAAGTTTCGGCGCCTCTCTCCGCCCCGTGCGACACGTCACAGTCCGCACACGACGTAACAAATTCTTTGATCATTAACCTGTCTAGCAGTGTAATTAAATTTTGAATGACGATCATAGACATGTAGCTATAACTCCAAACTGTATCCCTATATTTTGTTTTCATCGGGTTTCATTCCCCTCTACTATGAAAATAAATTTAAAGACGTTTTCACATCATGTACTGACTTTTCTACATTAGTTAGTGAATACAGTGAGTTCTCATTACTTTTTAATATCTGCTGCCACGAACAGGTGGCAACATTTGCAATTATATTTTTCTTTCGTGGGACAGCGGATGTGAGGTCCCACCCTCATAACCCGCTGTAAAGTGACATGTTCTTCATGTATTGTGTTTAGGTTGGGGAGGTGTGGTTGCTGGACACACATTATTGGAGGCGACCATCTTAGTCCTCAAGAGTAGGTCCTTAACACCAGGTGGCCTGCATGCCCGTTTCTTACTCTTTCACAATAAATAAAAGGTACGCACCCGCGTCCATCTTTAAATAGAACTTCAGTTCTATTTGAGATTAGACGTGGTTGTCCATGGGCTGCAGTCACCACTTAATATCGGGTGGCCTGCATGCCCGTTTCTTACTCTTTCATAATAAAAAATAAAAAATAAAAAAACTTGTGTGTCGCTTTGTCATAGAATGTTTCATTTGATTTTACTATATGAGAAACAGGAATTTGAGCTACTTTAATGTCTATTAATTTGACATCATATATCACAGAATCTATCTCTAATTAACATCTTTATTAAAACCATTATGTAATAGGACTATCTTATTTTACTTGTGCTGTGCGATAATTTAAAGAAGCAAATGGTTGTCTATTTTTTGTAAAAGAATTATAAACACAATTTTGTAAGTAAGATACGAGTCTGTTATAGTAGACTTTGCCAAGACATAATATATACAATATACAATTAACATACACACGTGCAAAATTAATAAAATGTGGGACTTAATTACTATGTCTTAAAACAGTCTTATTTCAAGCTTACTTTTAAATTCGTTAAAGCAACACAATTGGAAAAGAAAAGTAATTGATTATAAAATTTAACGACTGCCTCATTTATATCGGTTCAAGTTGCTCATCTATCAACGTAAAATGAGTTTGACCATCAATTTATTTGTTTAAAAGCACTGCCGGAACCAGTCAGCTAAAACAAATTGCCCTATAAATATTTACTGGGAGCTTTTGGAAATGAAACTGTTTTTCACTCGATTATTATAAAATTCTGGCTGCGACTTGGTATGCATGACCTACTATACTATATCCATAATGTAAAATTTTGATTTTTATTTGTTTTTTATATATTTGTGAAGAGTAGCAAACAAGCATGCAAACCAACCGATTTTAAGTAGTCTCCTCACCTCGAAATCCAATCTGAGCTCGAACATAGAGCGATAGACACGTTGCTACTCCTAAGGACTAAGATATACCATAACCATCTAAGGACTAAGATGGTCGCACGCTTCAAAGTGTAGCCGGCAACCGCACCTCTCCAACCGAAACACAAGTAATGCTTTACGGCGGATTATGAGGGCAGCAGTGGTACCTCCCCGTTCGAACTATAGTTTCCCACTGTAATTCTCCCACTTTTACACTTTTTACTATTAAAAACTTGGAATGTCCCAACAATTGAAGCTTTCGTAAACGAAGTCGCGGGGAGCAACTAGGTACATAAAGTTTCACTATTGCAAGTCCAATTCAAAGTAAAACACAGGAAGCGAGTGTAATTGAATTGTTCGATTTACGTTTAGCGCGACAACTTTACTTTCTCCCATTCCAAGGAAATCCCTAATTAAATTTGAAATAAATTATTGCGATAACTGTATTTCACTTTCATCATTTATAAATCCGGAAATTGCGTTATTTGATGACGAGAGAACTTCCTTATGACACGGTGAGGGTTCGAAGATTCCTGATCAATCACGTAAATTAAAGAAAGAATTTAATTGCAGTACTAAGAAGTACATAAAACACAGAAAGTAAAGATATCAAAATAAAACAATAAAAATAATAATAGTAGTAAAAATAAATAACAAAGAACATAATAATTATATAACTGTACTGCAGTATAATGCCGCTATAAGGGATAGATGCCGTGTCAGCCTCGTTGATTTTGCCGTTACTCTTAAATTATGAATTGAATTGTCCTTTTTGGGTCTGGGTATTCGTGTGTAGATTTGAGTAAGTATGGTACCAAATACACGGAAAATCCTATTATAGGTGCTATGGGTGTTGCTAGTGTTAAAAAATCGTATTTATAGACATTATCTTAATATATATAATTCTTCTATGCGTGTGTATGTCACAGAACTCTTCCTAAACGGCGGGACCGATTTTAATGAAATTATTTGTGTGTCTTCAAGTGGATCCGAATAGTTTCGATTCTCAATTGGACCCAATAGGTGGCACTGGAATTGGATGCAAAGCTGATATTTTTGAACTTGGATCCAGTAGAAAAAATGACTTAAAGATTTTTTTGGAAAACGTCCGCTGAGTCCACTAATATAACATAAATTACGTCAAGGATGTACAGAAGTGTAGGTGGTGATGACTATTCGTCCACAGGACAATGAATACCAGTTGATTTTCTCAGTGTGTGGGAGATGTGACGTCACGGAATAATTCTAATTCTAATCATTATCATTCATGATATTAACAATATCGGAAACGTGGGTAAAAAATCTATTTAACAGAAATAAGCAGGCAGCTTCGCTGATGTAAGTAATGACTGCTAACCGTCGTCATCCATTCCCCTAAACAGGAGACCTGAGCTTAGATTTACTAAGATTTCTCCTTTAGAAATTTAACTCGACCGCAAGTTGAAGTTTGTCGTAACAACTGGACTGAAATAGTCTCCAGAACATATGAATGAGCATAAATAGGTACCATATTCTTCTCCCATAGGTACCAAGGTAGTACTTGTATATGGGAGAAGAAAGGGGATGTACGGTCCCCGTCTTCATAACGCGCCGTTAAGCTTTTCTTGTGTTTATCGAAAGGTGCGGTTACCGGCTACACTCACAAACGAGGCGACCATCTCAGTCCTCTTATGTAGCTATGCATTTATGCACGACGTCAACCAGGACATTAATTTGGTTGAGGTCGGATGTAGATGTCTATGGGCTGCAGAGACCATTTAACATCAGATAGCCTGCAAGCCTGTTGTTTTTGTAAATAAAAAAAGTTTAACCATAGATGCAGGAAGAGCCAGACCCATGCACATCCGAGAATTATGTGTCTTTCAGAAGGCTTGCAAATGCGTACGCAGGCCAATTGATGATAATTAGTCGCTGCAGGCCATGGAAATCTGAAGACAGTCTCAAACAACACTGAAGTCTTTTCTGTGGTCGTACATAAATGTGTTACTCGGATTAGTAGTCACCGCACCCCTTGAATAGAAATACAAGAAGTACCACGACGGGTTATGAGGGCGTACCGGATATGAGTATGTAATTATGGATTGAATACATTTTTTATGAATTTCATTAAAACATAGCTTATAAAAACCATTACTAAAATTACAAGGGGCGTTCGTAGTTAAGTTAAACGAAGAGTCAGTGAAGAGAGTTGTTGGGAACATTTTGTATTTTTTACTGGTGTTAGACTAGATCGCAACGAGGCGGCCATTATTAAATGCGCCGGTAAAAACACAGCCTTCGGATGGTACGAGTAGGGCTGCCATAACATCCGAACTACCGAATGAATTATATAATATATAAATTGAACCTACATTCGTAAAATGTTAAAAATAAAAGCGAACATTAATTAGATATTATAATATTTATGTTTATGGAAAACAACATAAAATCTAAATGAAGGTAAAAGATCTTTCATTTCATATATACACATATTTCCTGATCCCTTCTCACATTTACTCATCCCATAAAACTTTTTTATAATAATCTTTATTACATCAATCATTTTTAAAGGACATGCACAAAAATAACAAAGTGCTATAAAATAACACTTCTACATTTTAACTATGGTCTGTTCATGTTCAATGTCCAACGCTATGCAGAATTTGCATAAGAATTGACTTAATATATTTTGAAGATATTGAAATAATAGCAACATATATTATTGTTCAATATGAATATGATTAGTAATGTTTTAATATATTTAAATAATAACACAATATTTTATTTTAAATATACATAATTGTTTCAATAATAGTGTATTCTATTTTTAAAAACAACTGGCGACCCTGTCTAAGCGTAATTGCGCGGGCGTCGCTTATACACAGCGTCTCAATCGCGACAGGAATTTATTGATTTTTATTGTGCTTCCAATTTCAAACGCATTATCATAAATGACGTGAGTGTGCGTTTGTATTGTACCATACATCCTCTTTTTTACGTTTTTATTTAAGTTTACGGGAGGTCTTATTTCAAAAATAATGTATAACATGGTCCTTTTTTCTTAATAGTTACATTATTATTTCTGGCCATCTCTATTTTATTATTTTTCTATGTTGATGTATTTGACGAAACTAATTATATTTAGTTTTTAATATTTGAATCACTGATTATTGAGTGTATGGGATGTAATTATTGTCTATATCTGAAGTATTAAATAATGATCAGATCAAAAGGACAGAATCCAAGACTGAAATCGACTATAAAAAAATTAAACAAAAGAAGTTTTATAACATTTATAACGTAATTTCTAACAGAATTATTATACTGAAATAAAGGTACATTCGTATTTTACACTATTAGGGTGCAAACATTTAAGTTAAAAAAGATCTTATATAATCTTCATTCAAACTTTATTTACTTAATAATTAATAAGTTTTTGTACACGATATAAAAAAAAACGTGTTTAATAGAAAAAGTTTTTTATGTTAGCAACATCGCACATTGTCTTTTTAATTACCTAAAAGGATAATAATAAAACAACGATGAGAATATTGTCTATGGCGTCAAGATGGGGGGTTGACGTCGCTTCAAAGTGTCATTAGTTCTCGAATAGACCGATAGAGGCGGCGATAAATAAATAAGCCGTAATCGAGATTGGATCGCCCACCGTGAGAGCCTGTGTTGTTACATGCGTTATGCGTGTCGGTCCTTGGGAATAGGACTTTCTAAAACTAAGAAAGACGTACAACATTGTATAAAATATATTCAAATAAACATTGACTTTTTTTTCAATTTATACGGATAGTTTTAACTACACTTTTTATTCTACACGTATTGCTTAACGAATATTAAAAAGTATAGCTCTTGGTAAGCCTACTTATCGATAAAAGTTGCTTTTTATCAGAGATAAATATTTCTCTAATAGCCATATTCTGGAACTTCTAAACAAAATAAACAATTTTTCGAAAATTTCGAAAACGGTTCGTTGTCAAACTGAATGATATCATACTTCTAGAATTTGTTTAGATTGTCCTTAGTACTGTCCTCTTTCTCTTTCCTGTTTATTTCTTTTAATATACATTTTACGGCCTTGGATTCTATGCTTATAGCAAATAATAGACAATCGTTTTGTAAATCATAGTGCAGAAAGGTTAAATATAACGTCTGGTACATGATCCTTTTTTCAAATAATGAATTTCATAAAATGTAACAGATGCACATAAAATTTAATTAAACATAAAACAAAATGTAAACAAAAAAGTTATATAGTCTATGTGCAGAATATTTTTTCACGACTAAAAACAAAATATAAACTGAATTTACATAAGGTATTTCTTTCTGTGTAATTAGTTCCAGTTGAGGTTGTGGATACAAAGTATAATATTGCGTAGAAGTTAGCAAAGTAAGTTGAATGCGATGATGAATGACTATCATGAAAGCGTTAAAAGATTAATGGATGTTGAGGATCTGTGGGAAATATGTCAGGACGCCGCCACAGCTCGCCGGTACAGGTAAGCTAGACTGAGAAGTGGTGTAACTAGAATACTTTGATAGGTATTTTGACATACTTTTATTAGCTTGGATTGTATCTATGTATGTGACGGAATCTTTGAACATAATTTTCAACAATTTCCAGATGTCTGAATAATTTTACACTTGGCACACGTATCAAGGACCGCTGACAATGCAATAATATAAAAATAAATAACAGTTAAAAAAAAAAACTAAAAATCATTTTTTTATAAAAATCCAACTAAGAAAAAGGATAAATAAGAAAAAAATTATGATGTAAAAAGCGTGGGGTGAATTTTCAGTAATTTATTGATACCATGCACTCAATGCTTTCTTTGCATTGCAATTTTTTTCTATTTATTTCTGTGAGAACACCAAACGAACAAGCAGGTCACTTGATGTTTGTTCGAACGCTAAGCCAGAATAGCCCTAGGTTTATATCCTCGTGGGGGAGGTAGTTTAGAAAAATCTTTTCCTACCCTTATATAAGTATAACTAAGTAAATATGTGCAATAATCTAACATTAGTGGATACAAGTTGGATTACTGATATAAGAATAAAAGACTAACCTAAATAATCTAAAGAGACTCAGAGCGCATGCGGCATGGTTCCAAGAACACTAGATGCGTTCCCGTGCTGAATAAAAATCGCAATTCCCTGCGCAAGTTATGATATTTTAAAGGTGGTAGAGTCGTTATAGCTCGCCCGGGACGGCACCACCGCCACCCTCATAACCCGCCGTAAAGCAACATGTACTTCATGTATTGTGTTTCGG